>JANAVB010028000.1:5734383-5934642 GCA_029216955.1 Iris pallida | reverse complement strand
CCTCTACACTTGAGCTGGATATCATATGTGGCTGAGAGAGTCAAATAAGAAGAAGGAAAGTAGGAGGAGCAGATGGGTCCAGAGCCATGGTGGATTAGAGGAAAAAAAGAGGCTTGATCAGAACGGAGGAATGGATGGATGGAAGAGAACTAGAAAGCACTGATCCTTCCGTGTGAGAACTGTGAAGAGTGAGAAAAGAGAGGGGGGTCTTTGATTTTTGCGTTCATCATCATTAGGGGGAACAACACTGGAAATGTTGTGACATTGATAGCATGAGACAGGGAGAGGAAGAATGGAGGAAGGGAAGTGGCTGCATGCCTTGGCTCACTCGAACGATATTTGTGCGTCAGATAAAGTACAGGAAATTTTTTTTTCTCCAAGTATGAGAACGGATGGCTCAGAACACAACCTAAAATTCATTCTAGCATACATTAGTATGGAATCATCTATGTTCTGTACATATGGTGTAGTATACGTTCTTATCGAATCTTGTATCTAATATCTGAAGAATATAACAAATCAAGATGAACCAATAATGTAATACTAAAACATCATCTACTAATAAGATATAGTGATAGGTTGTCGTATCATCATTGCTGAGGGATGAGGGGTCGAAGGACAGTCAACTTTATCTACGGCTATATAGTTTCTGCCTCGCCAGTCGAATGGCTGCAGGGACTATGTCCTGATCACCATGTCGTCGTCCAATACAATCCAGAGATTGACACAATACTAATCATATATGTAGTCCAATACAAATAGTCTAATACAAAAACAACCCACAATACAAATAGTCGAATACAAATAAGTACTAATAGCTAATGAGAACCACGCAGCCACGCAAACGCTCAGTGATACGATCACGCAACCACCTCGAAAAAGTGGGATCGACGGCGGCAAGAGAGATATAGTCCCTTGCAAGTGCTGCATCAATAGAACTCCCGGTCTCACTAGCTACCGGTGCTGGATGAATAGAACTCCCGGACTCACTAGCTACAGTGCTGGATGAATAGAACTCCTGGTATCACTAGCTACCGGTGCCACTTCCTCCTCAACAGTAGGAGGAGCCACCTCAGCATTCACTGTTTCCCTCAAACGACGTGCCGCTCCTAGGGTCATGGGTGCATCTGGTAAAATTAATATTCATAGGAAGGAGCGGTTGAAAATGAATGAAAGAACTATCAGAGAATCACATAAAAACTAACTAGAACTGAAATACAGTAATTGACAAATAAATGAGAGAAATATCAGATATGATACATGAGCATCAATACGATACGAGTATCGGTATTGTGATTGCGATACCGATACACATAGGAATGGTCTGATACTCAGAGTATCGGTATCGGACATTTCGTATTACTCAGAGTATTAGTAATACAAAATGATAAAAAAATAACGTATAAAGAATTAGAAAACTTACATAAGCTTGGCAGCCATCTTCTTCGTCATCTCTGTCCAGAAATTTGCTCTGAGTCAATCCTTTGCCCCAGAGCTCGAGTGGACATCTTGAGTAGGAAGTATACTCTGAGAGATCACCTTTACAAGAATGATATCAGTATTGGAATTGAGTATTGGAGGAGATATTATCAGGTGTACGTCCTACTCAGATGGGTCTCTCACGTTACTATTTTTCTGACAGCATGGTAGATGTGCTCGGTCAACAGATTTTTGCTCTGAGCCAAAACTTTGCCCCGGAGCTCAATTGGACATCTTTGTGTAGAGCTCGAGCGAGAGGTTCCTGACAGCATGGGTCTCCTTTATCAAAGGATTTGTACTCGTCCCACAACCTTTGTGGGATGAGCACGAATCCTTTGACAAAGGAGACCACCATGCTGTCAGGAACTTGCTCGAGCTCTACACGAAGGATGTCCAATTGAGCTCTGGGGCAAAGTTTGGCTCAGAGCAAGAATCTGTTGATGGAGCACATCTACCATACTGTCAAAAAAATAGTAACGGTGAGAGACCCATCTGAGTAGGACGTACACTCTGATAATATCTCCTCCAACACTCAATCCACTGCTGATCATTCTTGTAAAGGGTGATCTCTCAGAGTATAGTCCTACTCAGATGGATCTCAGAGTATCCTCTCCGGTTGGTTGTCCTAATTCAATGTGTTTTAAGTGTGAGAACGGATGGCTCAGAACACAACCCAAAATTATTCTAGCATACATTAGTGTGAATCATCTAGTCTGTACATGGGTAGTATACGTTCTTATCGAATCTAGTACTAGTATCTGAAGAATGTAACAGAATCAAGATGAACTCACATAATGTAATACTAAGACATCATCTACTACTATACAAGATATAGTGATAGGTTCGTATCATCATTGCCGAGGGATGAGGGTCAGAGGACAGTCAACTTATCTATGGCTACATAGTTTCTGCCTCGCCAGTCGAATGGCTGCAGGGACTATGTCCTGATCACCATGTCATACCATAGTTTCTGCCTCCCCAGTCGAATGGTTGCAGGGACTATATGTCCCGGTCACTATGTTACCAATTAACCAACCAACAAAACTACTTGTTACAATATCGGCACTATCGGTGCGTTCGAATCGTAGTATCACATTTTCGGTATCGAAAAAAAAATAATTATTACTAAATTATCAGATTTTTCGGCACTATCGGTGCCCCTGACCAAGTCCCCCTACCCCACCCCTAGCCCGAACCCTAACTCCCCCCTGCTCCCTCCCCCAGCCGCCCACACATACCCACCCTAACCCGAACCCTACTCCTAGCTCCCTCCCCAGCTACCCTCGTCCCCCTGCCCTCCCCCAGCCACCCCCCACTCACCCCGAACCACCCGCATCCCCTGCCCCTCCCTCCGAGCCACGTGCACCCCCCAACCACCAACAACCAAAACAGTCAGAGAGAGGAGAGAGAGGGAGGGAAAGAGTACCATGTACCGGAGAGGGAGGAGAGTCGTCAGAGAGAGTGACAGCACCGGAGGAGAGTGAGAGAGCAGGAGGGGAGAAGGAGAGAGTGAGAGCGCGGAGAGAGAGGAGGGAGGAGGAGAGAGAAAGTAAGAGCGCCGGAGGGGGGAGGAGATTGTCGGAGAGAGTGACAGCGTCGAAAAGAGTGAGAGCGCCGAATGGGAAATAAACCCGAACCCTAACCCTAGATCCCCTCCCCCAGTAGCCCTCGTCCCCCCTTCTCTACCCCTCCAACCACCCCCACTCACCCCCAACCACCCGCATCCCCCCTGCACCTCCCTTCAGCCACCGTACCCCCCAAACCACCAACAACCAAAACAGACGGAGAGAGAGAGAGAGAGGGAGAGAGGGAGGGGGAGAGTCACGTACCAGAGAGAGAGGAGATTCGCCAAAGAGAGTGAGAGTCGCCGCGGAGAGAGTGGGAGTCGCCGTCGGAGAGAGTGAGAGCGCCGAAGGAGGAGGAGAGAGAGTGAGAGTAGAAAATGGAGGGGGAGAGTCACGTACCAGAGAGGGAGGAGATTCGCCAAAGAGAGTGAGAGTCGCCGCCGGAGAGAGTGGGAGTCGCCGTCGGAGAGAGTGAGAGCGCCGAAGGGGGGAGGAGAGAGAGTGAGAGAGGAAAATGGAGGGAAATAAGACGTTGGGGGCGGGGATATAATTAGAATTTAGCGAGCTTACACTACCGTCGCTAAATTCGTCGCTATTAGCGACGTCCCGCGACGTTTCGCGACGACTGGGTCATGTGATTAATATACGTCGTTGTTACGTTGCTTAGATCGTCGCTAGTAGCGACTATTAGCGACATTTTATATAAACGTCGCTAATGTACACAATTTAGCGACATTAATCGAACGTCGCTAAATATATATTGCCAATTGAGCAGATTTTAGTAGTGAATTAGCCCTAGGTAGTTAGTATTAGAGCTAATAATCACAATTGCCTCTTACAGAGGCTTTTAATAGTCTGATATCAAACATGGTGGAGTAACTTCAGAAAGAAAGATATGGTATATTGAATATACCATTCATAAATTAACTGGACTCGTTTATATTATATATCAATATCTAATGAATCAGAAGATGAAATATGAAGAAAACATAGAGGCTGTTGGGGAGGGATCTAAACGGTGAACAAGGATGGGTTAAAGCAACATAAATAAAAATCAAAGGTGAAGGTTGAGCGGTCTATCCGGAACAGAAGAAAACACAAGCATTTTGTCCCTTGCATGTTTCTAGTATAAAAACAAAAAAGAAAAAAGAAAAAAAACAAAAATACATAATAGAAAGCTCTGGTAGTAAAGCCTGGCACAAGAAGTTTGGGTAACATCAAAAATACTTCCCTCGACGATGCATCTAGTGATGGAAACTGGGGATTCCCAGGACCCTTCCTTTGGTGTGCATATGATCGATAGAAAGTTAAACAGATCTAATACGTGTTCTAACCCTTCATAGGCGGAAACTAGGGTTCACGAATTATACCTGCGGCGGAAAAAAGATAAGTAATTCCTGGCAATCTCGAGCGGACGACCCCAAGATCTTCTGCACTATTCCTTCCTCGAGTTGGACGTCGTGTGGGTGACGATCTTCCAACCTTTTCTTCTCCTTGGCAGCCCTCTCTTTCTCTCCTTACGTGAATCACGAATTTAGAAAAAGTTTCAGATTTCTGATCGATAATATGGCGGCCAGAGAATAGAGGATATATATAGGCTATGGCAGGGACCATGAGGAGAAATTAGGGTTAGGCCTCCTAACGGATCTGGATATCCAGTGTTCAGCCCGAACACATAATCCAGGCCCATTAACAATAGCTCGGTCCACTAATGAGCTATTGTTGCATTACCTCCCTAATCCCAAATTATGTTTGTGGGCTCTTTTTATTATATGCTCGTTTGGCTCCCCATGTTAAGATATCGTATGTCCGTCGATCAAATTAAGTTACTGACAACTATATTAATTCGACATCTTTTATCCTTAAGTAGTACCGCTCAACTTTATTTGTCATGTCGGATATAATACACCTGCAGGGTTTACATGACAATCCTTATGAGCTCCTTAAGGGGACATCATCAACCCGATGTATCGGGACATGGATTCTATTTATAATCAACAGCCCATCATACATACAATGTTATTACCCAATTCATAGAGGTTGTCGATCCATAATGAATCTCACTCTTTTATGAGTCAAAATAATGCATACTGTATATACATGTCCGTTATTATATCCGAGTTAAGAGCACAAGCATCCATAATAACAGAGGTGTTTGTTCTCTTATGTAATCAGTACAAAGAGAATAACCTCAAGTGGTCCTGTTCAATACACACAAAGTGTACTAGTGTAAACCTATAGTCAAGATAGACTAATACCAGATTACACTACAACCTTTCCAATAGATTGTCCAACTCCATCTAGGTTGTGAACTATTGATATACTCCATAGGGAACTGATAATATGATCTTCTGTGTGACACCACACACCATATTATCTACAATATAGAATATCAGACATTTGTATTAACACATGCAACAAATACAATATGCAAACATTTGCCCATGTGATTCTCATTCAAAATTTAAGAAAATAAGGTTACTAAAAAAGTGATGCTTTTAGTATATAACCCTAACATCTAGTACGTTTGTATCTAGTCTTTCTTTTTTTTTTGTGATGATTGTTTCTAGTCTCTTGGAGAAGAAAAACTAAAGGATCTGAATTTTACAGAACTAAGTATAGAAGTATCTGCTCTTGAAGTAGCAATAAAGTCATGCAATTTAGTGACAAATAGAAGTATCTAAAAGCTGAAGCTTACAATAAAATCATGCAGTTTAAAGAGAGAAAATAGGCACAAATACTAGGCGGACTAAGAACTTTGGGGTCGTGCCACACCTCAACGGGAAAAAAAAATCTCTCTGAGTAAGGACCTAAAACTTTGGATGATGACTCTTGGCTTACAAATTGGAATACATGTTAAATAGTGTCAACCATGGAATCAATATACACTGTTTTAACAGTTTCTTATTTGTCTAGAAAGGACAAAATTCATTGTTGGACTTTCCCCAAAAAACATTTAAACAAGATTCAGCTATATATGTTTCATACATGAATTCGGTTCTATATGAAGCCCATATCCATTTTCACCGAATATGGTCATCAATCAAATTTGGAAGAAAAAATGCATCAAAGTTCATATTCATATTAGCTGCTAGAAAAATACAAGGGTAATTACATATCTACTTCAGTGCCATTCCGTTTGCATCCCTAATTATTATGCATGCCTGATTTCAAAAAAGAACTTGGGTGTTTGTGAGCCCCCTGAATTTTAGGGTTTATTTTAAAAAAAATTAAATGAATTATTTTCAATAAATACTTTATTATAATTATTTTTGATAATTAAATGTTCTTTTCCGTGACTTTGATTTTTGGAGTGTCAGAGATGTCAATCTCTCAAAACTTCCTTTATAATTTTTGTAGTAGACAAGATTATCATCATTTTGGTATATGATTTCTCACTCAAACTTGTTCCCTTATACTCTATTTATATCGTACAACTTTCGGGTCAATTTAGGCTATTTGATCATCTACCGTAAAATCAAATCAAACTTCCAATTTAATTCCGGAGCTCGACATCGGTCCAACCTAATTAACCCAATATATGGTTTTGACCTATTTTAAACCTACTATGTACATGTCACTTGTGTGCCATCCAATTGAGCTCCCATATACTATTATTTTATCAATGATCATAATTGATCTAAATTATAGTCATGATCGCACCATGTCCAAACCTAACCCAATCCAAACCAAACCAAGTCCTTGTAGAAGGGTAGGGTGTCCAATATATATATATATATATATATATATATATATATATATATATATATATATATATATATATATTGTACTTTATTCTAATAGTCTAATAGCTATTTTCTAAATATTTAATATATATAATTGTTCCTTATACAAAAATAAATCTAGCTTACTTTAGTTATTTTCTACAATATTCCTTGATTGTTGGATCTAGACCCTCTAACCATTTGCACCTTGTTATATTTATCTATTTATTTAATAAGCCATAGTTGTCTTTTTAGCAAGCTTTATAACCGTTATTATTATTTTTTTCCTTTTGTATTTTTATTACTCAAGCAAATATTCTTAGAATAAATTGATATTGGAATATTATTATTGTACTATACGTATAAATTTTGCTTGTTCGAAATCCTATCAATATAGTTAATATTAATAATCAATAATTTATATCTTAATATAATATTGGTACTAATAAGAGTAGGTTATTACTGTGTCCTAAGAGAAACTAAATCCTAAGGCCAGCTAGCCAAACCCAGCAGTAGCCGCCACCCTCTCATTTGCTGTTACAACTTCTCCTCACCCTACTATTTCTTTTCTCTTCCTCGACCCATTACTCAATCGAGCCCCCACCGTGCGGCAGCCGCACAGCACGTGCGCCACCCACGCGCCGGGCACTCGCAGCACCATGTGCCACCCGCGTGCAGCGTCATACGCCGCCAACGTGCTGTCCCAATGCGTCGTTTGTGTGCCACCACTAGCCGCAGTGTGGCCCCCACACATGCGCAGCGTGCGTTATTGCCGCTGCAGCGAATTCTGCTGTTGTTCGTCGACGACGCCCCGTACGACCATACCTCCGGTCGTCTACGACAGCGACACCTCGCACCCGGCGACCACCACCACAACCGCGGGTCTCCGATGACCTCATCTTGATAGCCACCCTCCTCTTCGACATGATACGTGGATGATTCGTGCATTTCATACGGGTTTTCGTCGTGACGCACGCAAATTCGAGCCAGAATTATATTTCGTCGTAGCAACTTCGGACACATTTTTTGGACAATTCGATCGTTGGATCATCGATCTGTTTCTTCTATCTTCATTTTGGTATATACCCCTTCACTCCTCTAAAGTTTAAACCGTTAATTCGTTCGTTTGATAGATCAAAACCGGCCGCCAAGTTGACTGTTTAAATTATGTTATTTTGGACAGACTCATGGAGCCAACTTCGTGGATTCATTTCTCTCTCGTCGAAGCTCCGGTTGATGAACCACTAACTTCGATACGCAGCAGGGTATAACCACCTTCGTGCCATAAAAGTTTCAGATTTATAGGACATCGTTTGGTTGGTTGAAATCGACGCCAAAGTTGGCCTCTCAAAACTATAATTTTCAACTTGTAAAATTCTAATTTTAAACTCGGGACTCTAGATTCTAGTTATGACAGCACCAGTGGACTCATGGTGTCATTCTGGCATAAATTCATATATAATTTGCTGAGTTTGGAGGACTTTGGCTCTGGTACGCATTTTCGTGCAAATTGGATCCTAATGTCCCAGTCAACGGGCCATTTTGAGGTCGGCTTATCGAAATCTAATTTCGGATATATTGTTGAGTTCGTATCGTCATTCTGGACTCATGAACATTTAATTTTCTATGTTTAGTAGACTTTTATCCTGACATATTTTTTGGTATAAAATGGGTCTAACGACGGACATTATTTTGACCCGAAATTACTATTTTGCCCATGTGTCCAAATTGGACTTATGGGTAGGCTATCCTAGCTAATTTGACCATTCTGGATACGTTGGTGATATTTGTTTCATCATCCGACGACTTCTGCAGATTTTTTCCTTATGTATCACCAATAGTTATAATCAATTCTCTTTATGTTCGTATTTCGAAATTCGTGCATCAAAATTGATATTAGTCGATTCCAGTGATCTCACATCGCTAAAATTGACAAGATGATCATGTGGATTACTAAGATAAGATTGTTAACCTTATGGTTGATCATTTTGTCTCGATTTGCATGTCGTAGACTTCGATGTACGAGTAACGAGGTACAAACTTGATATTTTAATAACCTACAACTTGTAATTCATATTATTAGGAATAATGATTATAGAGACTAGCTTTGACCTAGTTTGACTAGCCTTGACCTACTTTATCTTTCATGACCTAGAAAAGACCTAGTAGCATATATTTAATGCATTTAAATATATTATTTACTCTAGACACCAAGTAACTCTGTAATTCATATTAGGTCTTGTGACGTTGGTTCGGACATCGATCCTTAGTTGTTGCTCAAGATATCAGGCGAGTACTTTCTCTGATAGTTTTTCTTTATTTGATAACTACTATAATTCAAGTATTTAAAAATGTTACTTATGATTCTTGGCACGATGGTACATGGATTGGTATTAT
Organism: Iris pallida; assembly: GCA_029216955.1. Classification (NCBI taxonomy): domain Eukaryota; kingdom Viridiplantae; phylum Streptophyta; class Magnoliopsida; order Asparagales; family Iridaceae; genus Iris; species Iris pallida. The sequence continues at coordinate 5,925,476 of JANAVB010028000.1, read as the reverse complement.
TATTGGATCTTCAGTCATGGGATGTTACCTTAATTTATCATAATGGCATCGAATATTGTCCTCATTGGTATTTGATAACATTGGATAATATTGGTTAACATTGGAAATATTGGCTAGTGACGTGTCATGATTGGATCCATCGTATCAATCGGGACGGGAAAATACTAGTTGGATATATGATCAAGAACTATCGACAAATAGTATAAATTATCAGCTACTAGCTAATCATGCACATCACGTATAGTTGAGCTAGCTTTTCCGTAGTATAAATCATTGAATCTCCCAAGCCGATCACATATCTAATTGGTATTCCAAAACACATTGTCTATTATAGTTTCATACTTAGTTCACCAGTTACATCACTCTATCCTTGATATGGTAGTACCTTTTCCATTACTTGCTCACATTGATTTCATTTTCAGTTTATATTGCATGTCTCCTTCCATTGTATTATTGTCTCAGACATGTTTTCCTCATCATATATAGCATTTTCTTTATCACTGCTTTGTTGTTTTTGTTAATTTAAATAGAAATGCTGTTAGTTTATGTACTTCGCTCCTATCCTGACGGATAACCAACATTTTTAGGAGTTGTTATGCCCCATATTATCGGACTACAGGATGACGCTAGCTGAGACGGATCCAGATGTTCTATTCATCGTGAGTTGACCTCTGGAGAGCTCTAGGCCATTATCTTTTATTTAGATTGTATTTTGATTTATGTTTTGTTATTGGATTTGTCCCCGATACATTCTGGTCTTGTATATTCATCTGTAGACTTTAGTTGTTTCAAAGTTTATTGATACCTTTCTATTTCATATCTTCCTTAGTTGCCAGTGATGAGATTTGAGTACATTGGTTATTATGGATCATTTAGATGTTGTAGATAATTATTGGGTACTTGATAGCGTTCTACCGCCGATACTGCGGGTAGGCTGGATGTGGTCCATGTACTCGTGCCCGAATATCTCGGTGCGGGTCGTGTCAGTGTTTATCGTAGATAAATGAGTTAGCAGAAATGGTGATACATGGATGAGGGGTAATGCTTTAAAAAATAAAATAGGAGACAAGATGCATAATTAGAGATTATGTGAACTTGTAATAAGTACAACATACGACCTAAGCTACAAAAGAAAAACTACATAATTATTAAAAGGGTGTTTCCCAACCTCCACTAAGCACAAGCGGCTCTGTTGGGCACATGTCTAGAGCAACTTCTGCATTCTCTACATTCAATTTTGGTTCTATATTTGTATATGGTTGTAACTTTTTAAGCAAGTAAGAGCATGATATTATCTAGTTTATTATGAAATTATATTTTGGTTCTGAAATTATATAGTTTAATTATGAATTAAGGTGGAATTAAGAAAGACCTATAGGGACTCGAGAATTGTGGGTTAGATATGCTGCAAATATAAGAAAGTAACATTTTCATCCTGGAAATTATACCCATGCTCTTTGGCGTAGCTTTGGCATTCGGCTCTAGTATTCAAACTCTAAACCACATAGATCACTAGATTCTCCAGAAGCTCTTAATATCTGCAAAATTAGCCACAACATCATCACTCTGGATTAAATAGGCGAGTTCGGATTGTGTCTAGGTTTGATCAAGATGTTACTCGAACGGACTTCCAATCTATGATTTACGCTAAGGATTATGTTCGGGTTCAGGTCCTTTTCAGGATTTTACTCGAACTGCCAGCTCTGTCGAGTGTTGCTCCATGAAGAAGGCCCAAAAACCCGTGGTCTCCTCCGTCTCTTGATAAATGATCAAGAATTACACCAAAACATGATCAAACCCCAATTTCTTGTTATCGACTAACCTTAAACTCATTCAAAGAAGAAAAGAAACATAAATTCAAAAGAATAGTACATACCTGATCCGAATCACGCGGATACAAGATGTTGTATTTTTTATCCAAACGACCACCAACACCCAAAGAGTCTCGAACCACTGACCGCATTGCATCAAACAAAAAGAAGGCAGAAGAACAAAAAAATTATTATGATCCAACTCGAGATCGATCAATTGATCTTACAAGTCCGAACCAAATCCAAAAAGAAAGAAAGAGAGGAACCTTGGGTTTGAACGATGAACTTACTGTCTATCGCTACTCATCGCTAAAGAAAGCTCGTCGACTTTGGAGGGACTTCTGTTCTCTGCTGCTAAAAAAAATTCTCTTTATCGGTGGGGAAGAGTTGAACTCGTCGACCGGTGTCACCTTCACTTTTCGTTATACGTATTTCCAGTATACGTGTACGGGATTCTGACCCGTACCATGACTTGTCATTTGCTAGCTAATCCTGGTTTAATCTTGTTTAGATTCATCATGGCATGTATTGGCTTGGTTTGGTTTATTTTGGTTTATTTTGGTTTAACTTGGTTAGACCCTCCTTGGTTCATCATTATAAACCATCCCTTATAACTCACCAACCCTTTCTCTCTCTTCATTATTTCTTCTTCTTCTTCATTTACTCCTCTCTACCTATACCCAAGAGCCCTAGGCAAGTGCAACTTGCTTCATGATGGATCTTAAGTTTTATTGTTCTATTCTCTTCTTTACATGATTATAAGCCTCTTTAGAACTTGGAGTTTTTGATTTTTATGGATAGAATTTTCTAGATCTACATTGTAACTTTAGGGTTTCATGAGTTCATAGAGTTTTCTTGGTTTTTGACCTACTAAAACTTGTTATTTTCGAAAACTCATAGTTCCAAGAGCAAGAGCACAGAATTTCGTATAAATTTGGTTTTCGATTCACCTCATTTCGAGTTAAAATGAAGTTTTTATGGCCAAAACAAGTTTTCTGAATTTTTTATGTCGGCTGAAGAATGTAGTGCTGGCTGAATGTAAATATTAGGCAGGGAACCTATTTTTGTGTATTTTACGCAGGATTATATCCTGAATGTAAATTTTACGCAGGGAACCCTGTTTTTGCGTATTTTACGCAGGATTGTATCCTGAATATAAATTTTACGCAGGGAACCCTATTTTTTGCGTATTTTATGCAGGATTGTATCATGAATATAAATTTTACGCAGGGAACCCTATTTTTGCGTATTTTACACAGGATTGTATCTGAATGTAAATTTTACGCAGGGAACCCTATTTTTGCGTATTTTATGCAGGATTATATTCTGAATGTAAATTTTACGCAGGGAACCCAGTTCATGCGTATTTTACGCAGGATTGTATCCTGAATGTAATTTTTATGCTGGAACCCTTCTCTTTTGTGTATTTTACGCAGAATTAAATTTTTGGCGTAAAAAATGCACAGAATGACAGTTTTTGCCAAGTTTAGCTATTTTTTAGCCAGAATTTCGAAAAACTTAAAACATGAAAGTTTTAGATCTTTATATTGCCTTTCCAAATATCGTTAGAGCACCTCCTTTAGAGTTCATATGTGGAAGTTATGCCTATTTTTCTGAGATGTTTTGAACCTTGGATTTTGGGGAATACCATTGGATCTTGTGTTTTCATGCTTTGAGCTATGACCTTATACGAACTAGACCATGTGATAAATGACTCTCCAACTATGTACATAACATAGGCTTCTTATTACCAATGATAATGATTCATAAGGAAGTTATGTTCAGTTTTATGCCAACGATGTTATGTTCTAATTTTACGTCTAGACATTTTCGCGTACTTTCTTGAATATTGAAAATTGATGTGTTATGACAACTCCCATGCATGTTTCTCCTAGTTCTTGTATATATGCTTATGATCTCACATGTGTCATGTACTTGGCCTAACTTGTGACGACCCCACTTGATAACTTGTTAATATGGAGCATGATGGCCTTGAGCATGGTATGACTTGATAACATGAACATGAGGTGATCATCCTCGATAGTGGACCGTCGTGGTGCACTCTTGACAAGTAACAAGTAAACATGGCATGTACCAGCTTATAAGTGGCCCGGGGTGGCGCACTCCTGACAAGTAACCTTGACAAGTAATATGTAACTCTCGTCTTGACACCGTGGGTGATTTCTCTTGATTGTCTCTATACAAGTTATATGTCCCGTCTTGCATCATGTCTAGGATATGAATCCTTGATTTCCCACGGTCAGGGATTCATACTGAATCAGACTAGGATAATGACTAGATTGATCAAGTAGTTCATATAGGAAGATGTTTTTAGTTACATGCGATCCCGTTATCCCGGCCACACGTGAGGGACTTGTAGCCTGCCATCGAGTAGGGCACATTTCCAGCCTACTGTCATATGGGGCACTCCATAAAATAAGTTCTAAGCATACTGTTAGGTGTTGCACTCCAAGTTACCTAATAATTCTTGATAACTCTTAAATAAATCTCGTCTGGATAACCTGGATAGCTGCAGGGCTTGTGACTGCTGGAACATCTCATTGCATCTTGCTAGTAACTAGGTTTGTGATAACACTAGTTAGTTAAAGTATCAAGCTGTACTCTTTGCTTGGCCTTGAGTGTTTGATGGAGTCCAATCCTGTCTAGTCTTGCCTAGCCCCAGTACATGCTATCTCAGGACATGCTTCCTTATGTTTTACTCTTGTCGATAATTGGTTGGAGACTAAGCTCTGTTCAGGTGAAAGGTTACAATCGGGTCGTTGTTTGGTTTATGGTTGTAACTTGGCTACCGGAATAGTCCCTTAGTTGTCCTATCGTTTATCACCTTGTTTTCTTTAACTCATGTCTTCGTTATCCTTTATGTATCATGTGCTAATATGCTGGTTTTAGTTTTTAAGTGAAGCCTCCCTTGTAGCACTTGCTCTTTCTGGGGTCTGACCTAGCTGGTTTTGTATGGCCAGATTTCGGAGTAGCTCCCGAGGATCTTCCCGCCTTCCAGCCAGTTGGTGAACACTAGAAGAAACTATGACAACGAGTGGGTTTATTTTGCTCTTCCGCTCAAATTATAAAATTATTCTTTTGTGGCGTTTAGCCGCCGAGCAAGTGTTAGATCGTGTTGAAACCTATACTTTTGTCTGCCTACGGGCTGTAACATGATTGACAAATCCTAGGGTTGATCATATATGACTGAAACTCTTGCTAGTCCTCACATTTTGTAAGACTAGCTTCATGATCATCTGTATATGTAATGTTCGGGACGCCTTACCTTTCATGCCTGATGATCTGATATCTTGTAACATGTATTACTTGCTTGAGATTGAGACACTAGGCTTGTTCTTGACCATAAGAGACCGATGGCTTGTAGATAAACCCTCATGCATCTAGACAGCCGTGACCGTATATCGAAGTGGATTACACTTCTATATACGCAGCTGGCTGTGTTTGTCCTCCGCTCCAGCCGTACTCTTTGCTCCGGGTCCTGTTTTGGTTTATGGTTGTAACTTGGCTACCGGAATAGTCCCTTAGTTGTCCTATCGTTTATCACCTTGTTTTGTTTAACTCATGTCTTTTATTATCCTTTATGTATCATGTGTTAATATGCTGGTTTTAGTTCTTAAGTGAAGCCTCCCTTGTGGCACTTGCTCTTTCTGGGGTCTGACCTGTAGGAACCCTAGAGGGGGGGTGAGTAGGGTCAATCTAACTAATCAAGCACTTAGCACAAGCTAATTGGCAATTTAAAAAAATAAGTGCAAGAGATGAAGCAATAACAATACCGACACCCGATGTATCCTGGTATCCTCCCTAGAGGCAATCCAGTCCCGGAACTCTCTCCGGATTTAATCCGCTATTTGAGCAAATAGTTACACACGAGTTTGGATCTGAAGAACTCGCCAACTTCTTACACAAGAGCTTTAATCCGAAGGCCTCTCCGACTTCAACCGAGAGTTCGGATACGAAGACTCTCCAACTTCAACCTTTCACAATAGGTTTTGATCTCCTTATACAATAAGATGAAGATCTTACTTTTCAACTCAATAACTCTAACATAATTTGTGGATGACAAATGAAAGCTTTGTAGAGTTGTTTGTGGATAGGGTCTGGTGGTTTAGAAATTTTTAGGCTCAAAGCATCAACCTTGAATGAAGGGGTTCAAGGCTATTTATAACCAAGCAAAGGAAAGTGCAATAATACAACTTTCTCAAGCTGACGGATCATCCGCCGGATTTCTGCAGAAATCCGCCGGATCATCCGCCTGTATAGTCCAACGGCTATAAATAGAGCCGTTGGGATCAATCATTCGTAAAATTCGACCGTTGGAATGCAAACGGTCATATGTCGGAAAATCCGCCGAAATTCTGCAGTTTTTCGCCGGATATCCGAATACCCACAGAAGGTATTCTGTGAGACCATTCGGATCTTCAGTCAGATTTCCGCGGAGATCCGCTAGATTATCCGCCAGGATTTCGAAGATTGTCCTGGGTTATTTTCTACCATAGCTTTCGATTTTGCCATCTATTTCTTGTGTTTATAATGATTCCTAAGACTCATTACAGACTCTAAATATACTGTAGTAGGAGCAGGCTTCTGCAGAGTCTTGAAATGATGATGGCTTGGCTTGGCTTCTTTCTTTGATAGGTGCTGGCTTTTTCCCTTGGCGGCAGCTGTCCAAAGATATCCAGTTTGTGAAAACTGAATACCTTTCGGGGGCTTCGCCCCGAACCCCCGACGAGGGGCGCTACCCCCTCGACCCCCGTCCGCTGACCGGGCAGCGGAACCCCCGAGTGCGTGGCTCCGGAGATGTCGTCGGGTGGTTCAGAGAAATCTTGTAGGATCCGTTGTCTTTGGCCCACCATGATTTTTTTATTTCATATGTCCACATTGATCTTGCTTATTGCTTTTCTGCATGTACATGTTAGACGAACAAAGCAATATGCATAGTAGCAAGTGTGATAAGTTTAATGCACATTAGGATAATGCTGAGTTTAAGTATAAGTGCTAAGGTAATAGCATAAATGTTAGTAATATCATAATGATTAAACTTAATCGAATAACCACAATCAAAAACATAGTTTTGATTTTGGCAACTCGATTAAATTTAAGATAGAAAGCTCATATCACTAATATGTAAACCAATAGGCACATATCACCAAAGGTATACGTATAAGTAGAAATACTATAGTGATAGTATAAAGAATAGTGATAATAAAATGCTAAAGTAAACATATTAACCATATTCAAAAACATGATACAATCATTGGGCCAACAATCTCCCCCTTTTTTATTATGGCAAATCGGTTAAGTTTAGTATAGACATAATAGATGCATGTATCACTAATATACAAAGGACATAAGCAATATCATTAAAAGTATACTACTTAGATTACTTATAAATACATACTTAAACTTACTTCTCCCCCTTTGACATGATCAAAAATAGGTTCCCCGTACTAAGAGATAAAAAGAAATCAATCCCAAGCGAAGAAATCAGAGCATAGGAAACTCGTAGACAATTATGATCAAGATATACTTATGAAAAACAATGGGAGAAGGGTGTAAAGACAAGTATAGAAACTACATGTCAAATGTAGAGTACCAAATAGAGAATAGCTTGTCAAAACACAATAGGGTCGGTAAAACTAAAAGTATTTGAAAAACAAGAAATAAGTAGTTTACCAACTTGAAATCCAAGGAATAAATTCAATACACAATAGGATATGAAATATTGCTCTAGTTTTGGAAGAGAACTATGAAATAAAGGATTTCAAACAAAAGCCATGAGAAATAGATAATTGCAACTAATAGATACCAATTGAGATATGAAATTAAATAAACTTGATACCAATTGAAAAGATGTAAACTTGAAACATTGATCAAAGAAACCATTAATAATCATAATTGTCCACAAATAAATAGTGGAACAAATAAAAGAATGATCAATGTAAAATATTGCAATTGATATAAAGTAATCTCATTATTTGCAAAATCTATATGCTTATGCAAGTTCATGCATTTGAACTTAATTATCTTATCATGCTATATGAATACCCTTTAGATAAACATGAAGGTAAAGGAAAAAAATACTTGAGAAAGAGAAATTCAGTCGACTTGAATGCTCCCCCCTCAAAGTACTACCAAAGTTGATAAAAATCATGAATTTTGGACAAGTCTTCAACAAGGAAAGCCAATCAATTAAGCATGAAAGAAAAGCCAAATCAACGAAAGCATAATATTCATCAAGATAAGATCTGAAAGTTAATATTAGCAAGATGACATATTTAACCCATATGAAAGAGAGAGATAAGATAATAAGGACAATCACATACACTCTCATAAACCCTTCAAAATAAAAATATCATGACCTTAATCAATAAGATATGAAAATAAAGAAAATATGGGTCCATGACAAACTATGTATACGACATATTAGAGGGTATAGATGAATTAAAACAATTTATTTTCTCCCCCTCAAAATATGCGTAACTAGTTTCAAAGCACTTATAGCATCAAAATCTAGGGGTAAATCAACTATGGATTTCTCCCCCTTGCTCAATGCATATAAGGCTATAAAATCGTCATATAATGAATAATGTCATCTTTAGTCAAGAAGAGATACCCAATTAATACTCACTAAAGATGAGAATTCAAAAGATTATTCTAATATAGCATATGTAATCAAAAGATGTCATCATGAAAAAGAATAAAGACAGTTAAATCAATCATGATGAGAGTCAAAATATCGCTCAAAAATGAAATAAAAATAAACCTCAAATATCATGTCCATGATTATCTAATCAAGAAAGAATCAACAAATTTATTACTTTGCATGGACTAGGTATGTTGTACCGCATATTTATCCAACAACGGATAAATCCAAACCTTGCTAATGGTAAATTAATAACCCATAAAGTTCAAATAGCAAAGGTCATATGTGATAAACCATGAGTAGTCAAAGTAGAGTAATAAATTAACTTGATAATCTCATAACTAGATAATTTAAGACTACTTAATCATTTGGATCATTCATAAAGAAAACAAAAGAATAAACATGATCCAATGATAAATCTCATCAAGAGAAAATTCAAAATCCATATTTATAAAGAATCTTACAGATCAATGAAAAATATGGAAAAGAGTCAATCTTAAAATGATCACACATTCAATCTAAAGAGATGTAATGATAATACGTTAAAATCATGATTCAAAAAGTGAGAGAAATTTAAGAAAGACTTGCTAATGACTAGTATGGAAGAAAGTTAAAACAAGGAATCACAAACCTCTAAGAGAAAACAAGATCTAATAAAGAATTTGTAAAACTATTTTTAGAGATCAAGCATATCACAAATAAGCAAACAATATATTCCAAATAAGATTAATGAGGAAAGCCATTAACAAGATAAATGTGCTCATTAAATCTTAAGTCACTAACACTAAAAATACTTGCTTAAGCAAAGAGTTCTCAATAAGTATAATACATTTTGAATGGTCAAAATGATTTGTAGACTCTTTATTAAGCAAGGATAAGAGTATAAGCTAACAAAATAAAAAGAATTAGACTCTTATCAAGTATAGGCCAAAAGAGATATTCATGTAAACACAAATAAAATAAATCTCTTTGCCAAGTATAGAGATTAACCCAAGATAATGCAATAATGGATCGATCTAGAGAATGCAAAATATTATAGCCATTATGAAATAAGAGTATTCTCTAGAAATGGGAGATCTCTAACCAAAAGCTCAAACCATAGTAGCTAAGGACATAAGACATATGATGTATCAATTACATGGATTCTCATGTGCTACAACAACATCATTGGAAAACAATAATTCCAAAGAAGCATAAACCCAAGGAATGAGCAAGGAAAGCACATTAAAAAATAAGAAAGCTGATCGAATTATCCGTCGGATTTCAGCGAAAGTCCGACGGATTATCCGAACTATGTGCTCACTAGCTGCTGGAAATGATCGAATTATCCGTCGGATTTCCGCGGATATCCGTCGGATGATCCGAACTATTGCTCACAGACTCGATGTTTGCAGTCGGATGATCCGCCGGATTATATCAAAAATCCGTCAAATTTTCTCTCTATAAAATTAAATTTTCAAAGAGCTTTCATAGTGCACCAAAGAAAAGTGAAAAGATATAGACTAGAAAATGTGCACTAATTAAAGAGGTAAAATTAACATACAAGGTAAGGCACAAAAACATGTGATCCTTAAAAGAACTTTCATAAATAGTCATGAACAAGACACTAATAAAAGATTTCTCTCAACATCCTAACTTAAAGGTATAAAATAAATACATATGAAAAGTTAGGAATCACATAGTTAAAACTATATATATATATATATATATATATATATATATATATATATATATATATATATATATATATATATATATATATATAAATAGGCATACATGAGAAGATTCAAGAATCAAGAGATCATAAAGTCAACTAAAAAGCTAAAAAGACATCATTAAAAGAAAGCTTTAAGGAAGAAGCTTATTGATTCAAAAAGAGATATACAAATTTGATCAAAAGAATCAATAGCTAGAGTATGAGTTAAGCACAAGTTTGAAAGTAACAAGTATGAATAAATACTCTTCAAGTTAATATAAAACTTTAGCTTAACTCATATGCCTACATAAAGGTATTTATACAAAATAGATATCAATATAAGAGATACATGAACTATATGTAGATAGAAATTTAATGTATATAGTTATGTATCCTTAATAAATATTTGAAAAACCATTACAAATTCAAAAACATGTATAAATAAAATTCATTAGGCAAAGACATAATTGATTCTCAAGAAGATAATCAAGATAAAGTATGAGAATCAATAATAAATATATTATGTAAGCACAAGGTTAAAATGGAAGTATAAGTGTATACTTGTCAAGTGATAAGAAGCTTGTGCTAAACATATATATTCACAAATACCGATTTAAAATAAATATTACAAATTAATGAGAAATCGGTAAGAAGTAACTATCCTCAAAAACTTTAGAGACGGAGAGTTAAAATCATATTAACTCAAATCAAATCAAGCTCCTATGGACTAGAGAGATATACATGCTTCATAATATAGGGATTAAGAATAACAAGCATGCATAAATCAAATGTGTCACACTAATAGAAAATGAGTGATAAACTACATAGTGTGAACTAATCATTTAAGTTAAGTAACTAGTCATGCTAGATAAAAGAAATAACAAGAAATAGCTAAGCATGCTAGTATCATATCTCTCATTGATTTAGATAATAAGCAACTAAAATATATCAATGAGAGCTAGTAGCAAGTTGTCAAAGGAAACATGCTAGACTCTACAAATATAAAACTATTTAAAGAGAATCGTTTAGCATGTTACCAAAGTGGCTCTAGTGGCCACACTTGTGTTGGTGCAATTGCTTGGAAGATGACCTTTGAGCTTCGCAACCACCAATACGCTCCTTGGTGCTATGTTCCGATATAAGAAGCTTCACCTACAATATTAGGCGAAGACTTTGGTATCCAAATAGACTTGGATCCACATTTGTTAGGTTTAGGGACCCATATACTATTTACTCTAGCATTGGTAAAAAAACTCCTACGAATAGGACAAGTTAAGCTCATGTGTCCAATGCGAGAGCAATAGAAGCACCTAATAATAGTGTGTGCACATGTATCAGAATAAGCATGGTTATGAACATGTGACATACTAGAATGATGAATATCTCTAGAGTGAGCATGAGAAGATTTGGTTTTAAGAATATTATGTTCTAATAGCAAATCATCATGCATGCAAGTAAGAGAATCAAATTTAGCAATTAAAATATCATTCTCTTTTTCAAATAAAGCAATTCTAGAGATAAAAGCATCATTTTGTTTCTTTAAAGTGTTAATAGAAGAATCATGCAAATGATTTAGCTCATGAGTTTGCCTCTTAAGATCTTCTATTGATGAGGAAAGAGATCTGATTTTCAAAATTAAAGCCTCATTCAAACTCTTTAAAGAAGCACATGATGAGTTTTGAGAAACCAGTCTAGATAATAGATCATTGTTTTCATTTCTCAATAACTCATTAGCTTCTTCTAAATGAACAACCTTTTCAGAAAATTCTTCATTTGTAAAATAAAGGTTATCAAGAATCTCTAAGGATTGTTTAGCCATGGCTTTCCACTTAGAGCATTTCTTATATTTAGAAGAACCATGATTGTCTATGCTAATAGAAATAAAACCTTCTTTATCGGAGGAAGAGAAATACGGTGCCATAGAAAAATTAACAAGGATCTACTCTAAGGATGTTAAGCCTAACAATAGAGTCCTTACTCTGATACCAATTGTAGGAACCCTAGAGGGGGGTGAATAGGGTCAAGCTAACTAATCAAGCACTTAGCACAAGCTAATTGACAATTTAAAAAATAAGTGCAAGAGAAGAAGCAACAACAATACCGACACCCGATGTATCCTGGTATCCTCCCTAGAGGCAATCCAGTCCCGGAACTCTCTCCGAATTTAATTCACTATTTGAGCAAATAGTTACACACGAGTTTGGATCTGAAGAACTCGCCAACTTCTTACACAAGAGCTTTAATCCGAAGGCCTCTCTGACTTCAACCGAGAGTTTGGATACGAAGACTGTCCAACTTTAACCTTTCACAAAAGGTTTTGATCTCCTTATACAATAAGATGAAGATCTTACTTTTCAACTCAATAACTCTAACACAATTTGTGGATGGCAAATGAAAGCTTTGTAGAGTTGTTTATGGATAGGCTTTGGTGGTTTAGAAATTTTTAGGCTCAAAGCATCAACCTTGAACGAAGGGGTTCAAGGCTATTTATAACCAAAGCAAAGGAAAGTGCAATAATGCAACTTTCTCAGGCTGACGGATCATCTGTCGAATTTTTGCAGAAATCTGCCGGATCATCCGTCTGTATAGTCCAACGGCTATAAATAGAGCCGTTGGGATCAATCATTCGTAAAATTCGACCGTTGGAATGCAAACGGTCATATGGCAGAAAATCCGTCGGAATTTTGCAGTTTTCTGTCGGATAATTTGAACACTCACAGAAGGTATTCTGTAAGACCATTCGGATCTTCCGTCGGATTTCCGCGAAGATCCGCGGGATTATCCGCCAGGATTCCGAAGATTGTCCTGGGTTATTTTCTACCCTAGCTTTCGGTTTTGCCATCTATTTTTTGTGTTTACAATGATTCCTAAGACTTATTACAGACTCTAAATATACTATAGTAGGAGCAGGCTTCTGCAGAGTCTTAAAATGATGATGGCTTGGCTTGGCTTCTTTCTTTTATAGGTGCTGGTTTTTTTCCTTGGCGGCAGCTGTCCAAAGATATCCAGTTTGTGAAAACTGAATACCTTTCGGGGGCTTCGCCCCCGAACCCCCGACGAGGGGTGCTACCCCCTCAACCCCCGTCCGCTGACCGGGCAGCGGAACCCCCGAGTGCGTGGCTCCGGAGATGTCGTCGGGTGGTTCAAAGAAATCTTGTAGGATCCGTCATCTTTGGCCCACCATGATTTCTTCATTGCATATGTCCATATTGATCTTGCTTATTACTTTTCTGCATGTACATGTTAGACGAACAAAGCAATATGCATAGTAGCAAGTGTGATAAGTTTAATGCATATTAGGACAATGCTGAGTTTAAGTATAAGTGCTAAGGTAACAGCATAAATGTTAGTGATATCATAATGATTAAACTTAATCGAATAACCACAATCAAAAACATAGTTTTGATTTTGGCAACTCGATTAAATTTAAGATAGAAAGCTCATATCACTAATATGTAAACCAATAGGTACATATCACCAAAGGTATAAGTATAAGTAGAAATGCTATAGTGATAGTATAAAGAATAGTGATAATGAAAAGCTAAACTAAACATATTAACCATATTCAAAAATATGATACAATCATTAGGCCAACATGAACCAGCTGGTTTTGTATGGCCAGATTTCGGAGTAGCTCCCGAGGATCTCTCCGCCTTCCAGCCAGATGGTGAACACTAGAGGAAACCATGGCAACGAGTGGGTTTATTTTGCTCTTCCGCTCAAATTGTAAAATTATTCTTTTGTGGCGTTTAGCCGCCGAGCAAGTGTTAGCTCGTGTTGAAACCTATACTTTTGTCTGCCTACAGGCTGTAACATGATTGACAAATCCTATGGTTGATCATGTATGGCTGAAACTCTTGTTAGTCCTCACATTTTGTAAGACTAGCTTCATGATCATCTGTATATGTAATGTTCGGGACGCCTTACCTTTCATGCCTGATGATCTGATATCTTGTAACATGTATTACTTGCTTGAGATTGAGACACTAGGCTTGTTCTTGACCATAAGAGACCAATGGCTTGTAGATAAACCCTCATGCATCTAGACAGCCGTGATCGTATGTCGAGGTAGATTACACTTCTATATACGCAGCTGGCTGTGTCTGTCCTCCGCTCTCCAGTATTCTGGTTCTGAGGCGTAACAACCGGAGCTCGAGGCTCCCAACGAAGCCCTCTCTGAAAGGCCTGAAATTGCCCAAAAAAAAAGGTTGATTGCTACCAAAAATCTAACCCTACCCCTAGAAAATTAAAGGGCTTTTTGGCTTGTTCACCGGCATCAGAGAAGGACCTGGACATTGACAGCCTTCTCTTTCTCGTGGCGCGTTAGGGTTCGGTGAGGATGGTGGTGGAGGAGGCAGAGGAGGCGGAGGAGGCGTAGGAGTTAGGGTTTGGCGAGGGAGAGGGAAGAGGATGGTGGTAGAGGAGGCAGAGGGTGAGGAGTCCTCTAAGCAAGAGGTTCTGTGAAGGGGCAGGGGAGGAGGTGGTTCTCATGGAGGAGGTGAGGAAGAGGGGTTTTGGTGGAAAGAGGAGAGATTCGGGAGAGAGAGAAAAAAATGAACTGAGTAACATCGATTAAATTAGCCGCAAAACCGTCAACATAGAAGAAATTTTAAAAAAATTACAAAAATGTCATCCAAAATGTGCGCGGCAATTTTCCCCTCCTGACTTTAGTTGACGGCTTTAACCTAGCCGTCAACTAAAAGTGGTGGATTTAGTGACGGTTTCCCGAAACCTGTCAACTAAAGGGGTACAATATTCTATACTTAACACAAAAAAGGGGTTTACTTGACATAGGGCCTAAACCGTCAAGTAAAACCGAAGGGCTTACCGACCGTTAATAAAAAAGACCGTCAACAAATGTGATTTTTCTTGTAGTGTCAAAAAAAGTTTAATATTTTAGATCATCCCACAATCAGCATAGTTATGTGCCAGTCCATGCCTACACCCCCGCCCCCCTCCAAACACTCCCGTGCATGTACGAGGCATCCTGGAGTCCGCGTCTGAGTCTGAGTCCGAACGACAAAAAGCAACTTGCTTCCTTATTGGAATTAATCATTTTTTTCTTCTAGAAAAATACTCTCACATGGCACCCACTTGTGCCCCACCACACTCATGTGCATAACTCAACACAAGCAATGCATTATATTGAGATACTCACCATTTGGTGTAGCCGATGTGGGACTATCTTTCCTAGTCTAAAGGCAAAAACACCATATATATATATATATATATATATATATATTTTTTTTTTCCATATATATATATATTTTTTTTCCATATATATATTTATATATATATATATATATATATATATATATATATATATAATATAAATATATAATATATATATATATATATATATATATATATATATATATATATATATATATATATATATATATATATAAAATATATATATATATATATATAAGATTAGCTATATGCATGCATGCATGCATGGATGATCCAATACATATTTTACCACATCCACCTTTAATTATAATCATGAAGTATTTTACTAAGCAATGAGCAAAGAAAAACACTCATGCAAGACTACTTGGGAATAGCAAAGGGACAAATCCTTTAATCTTTTCTATAATTAACTACCTAACTGTCCTTCTAAATTTAGTGAACAATTTTCATTAGTATAAGTAGGTAGGGACATATTTGAAAGAAAAACTTTTACGTTGAAGCCTAAATATATAGTGTAATTGATTTTTACCAGATTACTAGAATAAGTTCAAGTCCTACATTACTAGGAGTAGTTCGATAAATATAGTAAAGGCGGTGGTTATCCTAATATTTTGTTATAAATAGAACTTCAATCATTTGTAACTCTCTCAAATAATAAAATAATTTATAAGCAGCTGCAGTAGAAAAATATCTAAAACATGTGCTTGTTGTCTTGGTTGGTACCACCTTAGAGATGTATGTCATTATGGCCTAATGGTAGCCACGGGGGGCCCCAATGCGGAAGACGCGGGTTCGAATCTCCCCTTAACATTTGCCAAACCGAAGAAAAAGACACTTCAAAAAAAATGAAGTTGATTATGGTATATGATTTTTATGATGGGTTAGGCTATCTCCAACTAATTTTTTAAAATTGAGTTTATATCACACTTGACATGCCTTCTCCAATGGGGATTTCTAAAATTGAGTTTGTATCCTATGTCACTCTACTTAATAAAAATTCTTATCCTAGTTGGTAGAGTTTCTATATATAAATAATACATACAAAAATACTCTCAAATGGTTCTCCATTTCTATCCTATGTTGCAACCAATAAAATGACTAATTTAATGATGTGGGATCCAAAATTAATTAATATGAGAGATAAAAAATTTATACTAACATTTTTACATTTATAAATCCTTATAGAAACTCTCCATCTTACATCATCGCCACATAGGATAGAAATTGGGATACAAATCTTCATTGGGAGAAGTTTTTTCTAAAATTGGTTTCCACCATAGAAATAGGGGAGATAGAAACCCCCATTGGAGGTGGTCTTATACTACAAGAAAATTTATATCCTAGCTAGCAGAGTTTCTACATAGCAATTACACCAACAAAAAATATTTCTTGTTATAATTTAGAGGAGAACAAGATAGATATGTAGGAAAAGAGTCTTTCTTCATATTCAAACACTCAACTAGAATGGTCCTTTTATAGGCCTACAATAGAATGTCAAAGGCCATAAGTTACATATGTTATGAAACCAAGGGCCATCACTACAAGAAATATTGGTTTTTACGGCGTGCAAAGTATGCCGTAAAAAGTATTTACGGCGTTCAATGTATGCCGCAGTGAAAGCCGTATTTGCCCGCGTCGTAAAAAGTCACTAGTTTTTACGGCATTCCATGTATGCCGTGAATACACTGTTTATACGGCATGCAATGGATGCCGTGTATACACAAAATTACGATATTTCTTGTATGTCGTGGAAAGTATAAACTAGACATCAATTACTCTTTAATGCACAGATATTATGACATATAACGTATGTCATAAAAAGTACTGAATACACATAAATTAGGACATATTATGCACGCCTTAATTTCTCTTCAATTTTTTTTTAAAAAAACAAATCATGCTTTAATAGTAATCAATTTTACCATTGACAACAAACCACAAAGAACATTGATCCAACAAGATATAATTACGAAAAATAATATCAAATGATCCAACAATTACGAAAAATAATAACTTTCACTTTGACAATAATAAGTAATGATCCAAATCCTAAGTTTATCCAGCAAATACGAGAAAGCATAACTTTTACTTAGACAATAATATCTAATGATCCAAATCCAAAATTTATGTAGCAATTACGAAAAAGCAAACTTTCACTTAAACATTAATATCTAATGATCCAAACCCAAAATTTATACATCAAAACATAATGTCGAACAACAACTAGCCCACCATCTTCTCCAGCATAACCTGCCCTCTGTCTGACAATCTCTCATCCCATGTCTGCAACCTACACAAAAGCAAAAGAGGTAGTTGATATGAGCATCTTGATTATGCAATCTACAGACATTTCATTAATTTCTGACATATATTTATGTTACACAGGTTTATATGTTTATATATGTATACAATAAATTCTGTTTTTGTATCATGTCATCTCCTGATCTCTGGATCCAGTTCCAGATGATGACCGGTCTGGATCCATATATACAGGTTAAATATCTATCATTTTTTGTCTAAAAAAGGTTTGAATAGACAAAGATACTCAAGAGCTTTGTGCTTCACAATTATTTATTTCCTCCAAGCAACATTAGCACTCAAATTTCAATCATAAAGCCAGAAAGAGGAATTTTCACTCTACACCATACTGGATTCCAAGTGAAGTCCATAATATGAAATCAGTCAAATCAAATGGCAATAGCCTGATAAACAAAAGCCAAATCGATCTCATAGTCAAAGGAGAATACAACTTCCCAATTAACGAAAACAATACAATCTGGAAAAGAAAAATGTTGAGTGTTTGGTGAGCATATCTACATTTGAGCAAGTACTTCAAGCTATAACGAAGATTTGAATCATGATAGGAACATAGTTTCTGGGAACCAATCTTGTTATAAATCAATTGGACTATCTCCTTCCCAAGACTCAACATGTGGTACCTCCTTAACAATTGAAAAAACCTAACATGAAGAGAAAAAACTGACACCAATTTTTCTATAATAAAGATCAGCAGAAGAAAAAGAAACATTCAAATGTTAAAAATATGAAAATCAAATACAGGTGAAACCTAAGTCATCAAGAGCAAACAAACTTGAGTATCATCATGATCAGATATCAAAAACAACAATTGTCATTCTTATTCACTGATCAGAAAATCTGAACCAATCTTTTGAATTGATTGCTACAATATCTCATTCCAGCATCAGACAAAGAAGAAAAAAAATCCAAAATATAGAATTAAATAGTAATCACTGCTTGGAACATAACATACAATACAAACAGATGAATTAGCAAGGTTTGCACTCTCGGTATTGGAATTGGTTTCGGACACTTCTTGTGATCGATATAGGTGGTTTCGGAAGTTTCACAGGAATTGGTTTCGGCCCCTTCTTGTGAATATCGAGATAGGTGGTTTCGGAAGTTTCACAGGGATCAGATAGGAGTTTCAGAGTTTTTCGTTTTGTTAAGTCAAAAATTAATAAGTTATTTAGAAACTAAAAAATATTCCATATATTTAGACATGATTCTATGTATTATTTGTTATTTCTTGTCAGCTTTGAATGGAATAATATTAAGATTGATAGATCATGTGAATCTATAAATAAATATACAACTTCGACAAATAGATTGGTCACAATGTGTCGCTAAGAACACGTTGTAGCTTGTAGATCTTTGACATGCCGAATCATTGTCGGTTTCCTCATATTTCCCTATTTTTCTTGTAGTTATTCTTTGTTGAATTTACCGGAAAAGAAATTCCCAAATCAGGTTTATAACTAGAAAGTATTAGACAAAGAAGAAAAAAGAAATCCAGATTCAATATCAGGTTCAAAAAAAACCCATTTCAAATATGCTTAGTTGAATTTGTCCAGATTCAACATCCAGATTCAATACCAGATTCAACATCCAGATTCAACATCAGGTTCAAAGAAATCCAGATTCAACATCAGGTTCAAAAAAACCCATTTCAACATCAGGTTCAAAAAAATCCAGATTCAACATCATGCCGAATCCATCTTAGACCTGGTTCAAAAAAACCCGACTTAAGGTTTAGTTTTTTATTGCCTAGAATGTTTACTAGCACCATTCTCCATTACCTGTTTGCTCAAGTTTATATCCCATTTCAAATATGCTTAGTTGAATTTGTCCAATCATGGTCACAGCACAGTACATTACAGCTAAGAGTAATAGAATGCATGTTCTTCGTAGTAGAATAGTCCGTCATTCTCAATGATAAAGTAAAATAATGAAAAAGAACTTTATATAATAGACTTCTCTAGTATTTCCTTGCATTTAGACACTAAAGCTGAGCAACTCCAGATAAAAAGTAGGACAATTTTTTAGTCAGAACAATTTTTAGACACATATAAGTTAGACAGCAATGTTCATATTTTTTTTTCCATTAGTCTTGTACACAACTTTTTTCACAACCCAATCAAAGGAAAAAAAATCAAGTCAATCGTAAACATACCACTGTTAAGTAAAGAAGCAGTTAATGATTGAGGCATGAAGATTTAGAGTTTAGAATGGAACCTCAATGGAGCTAATGGACTGAATATGGAAGAAGCTAATATTGATGCGCTCACTGTAGAAATTTCAGCAAACGAGGAATATTTACATGTCAGAAAATTAAAGAGGAGATAATCTTAACATACCAAAATTATGTAAATATTACCTTACCTCAAAAGGACACAAACTACTAGTCGAATTTGATATACTTGATAGGCCACGCGATCGTACTTGATAAAGCCTCATGTAGGAAAAAAAATTAACGGGTCGGCCGATATAAAGTCACCCATAATCAATTACTTCATGCACCTAAACTTTATAGCACTCTTGTCCTATAGCCACATGATGGACCAAATCTTTGGAATTTGTAGATGCAATCTCGCCAATTGCCACAACTTCTAAACCTGTTTTCCAATTCAACAATTTGCATTTTGTCCCAGTGTTAGGAGAACTTGGAATTTCTTTATTTACTTCTTCCCTCCTTGTTTCAGCTCTCTCACGATTGTCAGAACTTTCAACCCCATAGTTTGAGTTAGCCTTGCTCATCGGGTTTGAGTTTGCAGTTTGCTACATGAATGAAAAATACATTAACTATTGAATAAGTTGGTTCATAACAAAGAATAAAGATGTGTCGAAGTAAAAAAAAACTTACAGTGTTATCATTCACAACAACCTTGTCAACAATGCTTTTAACATAAGCTTTTAATTCATTAAACTTATTTTCTAATCTACTGAATTTATCCCGATGATATTTTTGGCCATCTACTTTTGAAGGAGTCGCACCAAAACCAAGTCCTCTTACTTTTCCTCTTCGTTCAGGGCCAATTACTTTTGAAACTGCATCGTCTTGAAGAGAACTTTTTTCTAATGGTGTCGCTGACTTATGAATATCTTCTACTTCATCCTAATAACAAATAGAACAATAGATAATTTAAAACGTTATAAGTGAATAACCAAATGATAAAATAAATAGACGAAAACAAACCAAAATTTTTGAGCCTTTGAACTAATGTACCAGTCTTCCTCTTATGTCCCTTGATCCAAACATCAACTCTGTGTATTGAACTAGGATTATCACTTTGTTGACGCTGCAATACATGTTTTGAGTTAACAAAAGATGAGTAAAAATTAATAAGGCGGACAAAGATGAGTTACCATTTCTTCCTCTAGACGAGCATATCCCTTACGGCTCGTTGTATGCAACAAAATTTGACTTTTCCTCATCTTCTTAAACTTTTCACTTGTTTCCTGTATTATATTTGAAATCTATGTGTCATATAGCAATAATAATTATTAAGAACAAAACATATAATGAAACCAACAATACTTACCTTAAATTCGGGAGCACTTCTCTTCATTACAAAAGCCTTCCAATCATTAAAGAAGTGTACATTGTCAGGTTTCATGAGGGCTATTGCTCGTGGTAGACCTACAACTTTTGCTTGCTCTATCACACCTTTCATCAAATTAGATTTATGATCACGCCAATATCTTCCTAACTTTTGGAATACATATGTCTTGTGGCAGCCATCAAGTATGAATTTTTGCTATAAGAAAAAGATAGCCAATAATAAAAATATAAGTACATAACTACATCTCAAAAACACATAATTATGACATAGAAAAATATTACCGTGATGCTCTCCCATATTTGATGTTTAAAATCATCAGAAAGATCTGTCCATTTATCCATTGTCACTGGAACTAAATCTCTTGCTGTCGAGCCTAGAAAACTAGCAAATTCAGCTGCAGTATCTCCAATTGGTTGACCCCTGTCATTGAAATCGACTGGAACAGGATTTTTTCTCATACAAATATGATCCATTCTTGATTTACCCCTAGTTTTCTTCTTCTCAGGTACAGTAGAACTTGACTGATTTTGGTCATTTGGTATATTATGTGCCATGTTAGATGGAGAGTTAGAGTCTCCATTTGATACTCTTACACATTCATTTCCTCGTTGCATGGAAACTGATATGGAAGCTAAACGTTGTTTCTCTCCTCTTTTAGCACCTTTTTTGAACACTTCATATAAGAAGCAAATAATAAGAACTATAAGTTTTTCACCAAGATATTATTAAAAAGGATTATAAAGACAAATGGAGCTTACCTCACCAGATCCCGACATGTTCACAAGTTTCTGAATAGACCTACAACAGCCTCTGGGTCAGATGACTGCAGAAAACAACCAAGAACTTAAATATAAATAAATCAAAGAGTGAATAAAGATGTAATATGAAACTTAGTTTCTGTTTATGTAACAAGCACATTTGTGTTTATGTAACAACAGTACACAGGACAACAAAGGTATGATATGATGTGAATATGATATTGGCAATTTTGAGAACAACAAAGGTATATGATACTGCAGGATACATCTCTTTTGCTTTTCTCGTGTGTAAAATTGGAGCCAACTTATATAAAGATAAGATGTCTCATTTATTAGATAAGAGGCAAAGTTTTGACAAATTGTAGCGTAATGAATTATGAAGGCTCCAAAATCAAGCATCGTTCCTGTTAGTGCACGAGAAAAGCATATATTTCAGTCATAAATACTTATGTATATGCTTTGTACAGCTTTGCCAACTGCGAACTCCGATCAATGGTATTAATTGATAACAGGTAAGAGAAACTTACTACCGTATATGCAGTGTGAGCTATTTAGCACTAATTTGTCTAACCAGGCGCAACCTTCCTTTATGCAGTGTAATAGGTTCAGATCTTCCCACAACTAACTATCCAGGAAAGATTCCCCAAGGTCCTGATCTTCCCAGTGATGTTGCCTTTGAGAAGCACCCAGAGGAAAACAGCACATCAAACTAATTGTTTCTTTTCCATGTTTGATGATGTTGGTATCCTACTGACCCCTACATCAGATTGGAATAGGATACCATACTTGGTTGTAGTATCAGAGCTGATACTCGAACACAAGTCAAATTCTTAGTACCCAGTAGATACTACCATATGAGTTTTCTGGTATCCTATGTATATTAACAATAGACCATAGCCTACTTAGTAGACATGCCTTAGGTGTACAGTACTGGATATCAAACCATGTCAACCATACGTGAGCTAAGTAAGAAGTAATGACAACAGTCCCACATTGATTTCAGGTGCAGACCTACATCTGTAGGATATGTCATCATGACATGGGCTATAGTTCGGATAACAGAGTACCAATCACACCCTTAACCGATGTAGGCACTAACAGTAACATAGCATTTGGGGGTCATGTAGTGTTCAGTATCATAGGGTATCCTGGGTACATATGGTCAATTGATGAGTACATTTAGTATCAAGAAAATAAGGCAGTGTGTCAGAGCCTAGAGTACACAGGGCCTAGGATGAAGAAACCTACTAAGGTATACTAGAAGATATAAAGGGTGTAAGCCTAGGAACAGCAGTTCCCTATGTCCCTGTGTCATGTATGAGCATACCAGTGTGTTTAGAATAGGAGCTGGTGGCAGATGTAAAAACATTGGGGTATGGGAATATCAGAGCTGGGTTGGCTAATTGTCCTGTGACAAGGCCAAAACCTGATACTCCATGGTGGGGGTATATAGTCGTAGGGTGCAGGAAAGCATGCTCATACTGGATATTGTGTACCCCAGTATATGTGTTATCCCATCTGTAGGAAGTACCTCCAAGTCACATATGGCTTTAGCCTACTTGATACCAGTTGAGTACTAAGGAGCTTACGAGTACATAAATTGGACCCCTTCTAGCCATGAATAAGGAAAAATAGATAATATAACCAGTGGTACAAAAGCTTACCTTGCTTACAGCTCCACATATGCCCATTAGAGCAACTGAACATGAAGGACATTGAGAGTGTCCTGCAAGTTAGAGTAACAGTGCACAGATACTAGAAATGGCCATAGTCTAATGAAAAGGTACTGTCTTGTGAACCTCAAATTGATACTAACACATGAGTTCCTTGTACCCATTAATATTTTCTTTTCTCTCCAAATTTGCACTGACCTAAAGCCTTCCTCTGTATCCATGGGATACTGAATCCAGTGGCTTCCCTTTATATCCAGTAGATACTAACAATGGAGGCATTCTTGATATTCCCTGTACCTAACTTTGCAAAAGGCATATGGTGAGGGTAAGGACCTACTGTATGTACACATTAAAGAGGAGTTAAAAATCACAAGTGACACCATTGGGTAAGGGTGTTCATGAAGCTACAGTGTGACCAAGTTTCCTGTGGGGTTCTGATGAACAGTATGTGGCCATTTGTTTCAATTTCAGTTTCCTTTTCCATTGTTTGTGACCTTGTGAGTGCATATAGGTATGTATTAGATCAATATTCCTGAAACACTGAACATTTGCAATAAATGGAAACTAATATGATCATCTCATATGACTGAACTTATAGACTGACTCAGGTGGACTGACTAGTGCAAGAGAGTAAAAGTGACCATTTATGCATTTTCTGTTTAATCCAACAAAAAAAATTCATTTTTTTGGGATAATCATAATTATAATTCGTATAAAAATAGTAATTATTTACCTCATCCGAAGTCACCTTCTCACAATCAAGCCTTACATAACCTTCACCATCAAGATTCGGATCAAGTTGTAGTACATCTAATGGTGCGCATGGCATGTACGTACTCTCTTCAGAACTTTCTAACTCGTAAAAATCTCGTGGTGGAGCTCTTAGAACAACATACCAATGGATGCATCGGTATCTCTTGAATAAAATACTTGCTTTGCTTGTGAAGCTAAAATAAACGGATCTCTTTCAAATTGACTTTGCCCTTGGTGAAGGTTAACCAATGTAAATCCCTCTTCAACTTTGACACCATTTTCTATGTTTGCCCAATCACATTGAAATAAAGGAACCTGAATATTGTAGTAGTCAAGCAAAATTATGTCTCTAATAACTCCGTAATAAGTTACACTTCCAGTGACAAGAGATGTGTCTCTTGCACTAGATCGACAAATTGTTTCTGCTTCAATTGAGACACCGCTATTTTGTGTGCTCTTTTCTGCATCTTTTGTATGAAATCGATGACCATTGATGACATAACCTGAGAATGACATTACATCCTTTCTCGGCCCACATGCTAGCCATCTTAGTGTGCTCGACATAGTGTCAACTTGGCCTGTTCTGACCTTATTTGCTAGCCATCCTATGAAAGCCTCTGTATGTCTCTTTTGTAGCAGACTTTCATTCTTCAAAAGACGCCTATCCAAATGCTTAAGTTCCTCTAGATGCATTCTGATATTAAAGTATAGGAAAATGAGAACTCAGAAAGTGAAAATTTTAAGTCAAAAGAATTATTATTGGTAGAATACTTACTTAATGTATGGTTCGACTTCAGAACTGTTAAACAAAACAGTACGATGGGCTATCTCTAGCATGTCAGAGGACATACTCATTGTTTTTCCTTTAGAAATTGGTCTCCCTTCTCGGCTAGTTTCATTCTCAAGATCATCGTTGCGTCTATATTGAGCTCTAATTTCAACAGCTTGCTTTATGAACCAAAACTACAAAAACTTGAACACTCTTCCGCAAGATATCTTTCTGCTATACATCCTTCAGGCCTTGAACGATTTCTAACATATCCGTTTAGTACCTTCATAGATCTAATTAAAAGCAAATCTTAGAAGAGTATAGAATAATTAATAAGTTTATTATTAATTTAAAATATATATTATTACATCTTAAATGGGTACATCCAACGAAAATGTACCCCCCCACCAATTCGAGCTTCTCGTGCAAGATGAATTGTGAGATGCACCATAACATCAAAAAAGGATGGAGGAAAAAACCTTTCTAATAAGCACAAAGTTTCTGCAACTTCAGTTTCTAGTTCCTCCAATCTGTTTTTATCGATCACTCTTTGACATAATTCATTAAAAAATGAACAAAGTCGAAATATTGCAGTTCTCGTACCCTTTGGTAGAAGTCCTCTCAATGCTACTGATAAGACTTGTTGGAGTAGAATGTGACAATCAT
Organism: Iris pallida; assembly: GCA_029216955.1. Classification (NCBI taxonomy): domain Eukaryota; kingdom Viridiplantae; phylum Streptophyta; class Magnoliopsida; order Asparagales; family Iridaceae; genus Iris; species Iris pallida. The sequence continues at coordinate 5,899,632 of JANAVB010028000.1, read as the reverse complement.
GAGACTTGAGATTTATAATCTTGGTATCTTACAATGACACGTGATTTGAAATGTTGGAGCCGTAACCATCAGGTAATCTTAAATTTGTAATTCTTGCACAAAATAATTGCTTCTCCGACTTTGATAAATTAAAAGAGCCCGCCGTCCATCGAAATTTATTTCCAATTTCTTCAGCATGTAGTTCTTTTCTTATGCCTATTTCTTCCATATCTCTACGAGAACTTAGTCCATCCTTTGTTTTCCCCTTTATACTCAAGAGTGTGCCAATGATGCTCTCACAAATGTTCTTCTCAATATGCATCACATCCAAATTGTGTCGCAATAGCAAACTCTGAAACATCATATAAAAAAATTATATTCATAAATGAAAAGAAAACTTATTTTCAGATAAAGAGATACATAAAGAGATAGGGTAATGATAGTACCTTCCAATAAGGTAACTCAAAAAAAATCGATTTCTTCTTCCAAGGCCATATTGTATCAATGTTTGGCTGTTGTTGCTTCTTCTTCCTTTTCTTCTTTTCTTTTTTGGTTTTCCCTAATTATTGACATGGTTCTTTACCACATCAAAAACTTCTGAACCTGTTAGTGCTCTAGGCTTCCTTCTATGTTCTTCATTTCCATCAAACCAAGATTTTTTAATCGAAATTGATGATTGTGGGCAAGAAATCGTCTATGGTTCATATATACATGCTTCTGACAATGAGTCAGCCATCTTGAAGATGTCTCAATTCCACATATGGGACAAGCTGCTCTACCCTTTGTGGAATATCCAGATAAATTTCCATAGGCCGGAAAGTCATTTATTGTCCACATTAAAATAGCCTTCAAATTAAATATGGATTTACTGAATGAATCAAAAACATTCACACCATTGCTCCATAACTCTTTCAAATCTTCTATAAGTGGCTCCAAGTATACATCTATGTCATTTTCTGGTTGCTTAGGTCCGGGGATTAGTAACGTCAACATCAAGTTTTCCTTTGACATGTATAAGAAAGGGGGCAGATTATAAGCAACCAAAATCACAGGCCAACAACTATATTGAGTACTACGATCACCGAAAGGATTAAATCCATCTGATGCAAGACCAAGCCTTAGATTACGGGGATCGGATGCAAAATCAGGCCACTTAGTATCGATCATATTCCAGGCCATTGAATCAACAGGGTGTCGCATCTTTCTATCCTAACTTTGTGAGTGTCATGCCATCTTACCTGTTCTGCCTTTTCAGGTGATTTAAACATTCTCCTAAATCTTGTAATTACAGGAAAGTACCTCAACACCTTCGCAGGAACTCTATATTGAATCGTTTTCGTGCGCACATCAACTTTCCACCGTGAAGCCCCACATTTTGGACATGTCTCCATATGTTCTTTTTCCTTTCTAAATAAACAACAATCATTAACACAAGCATGTATCTTCTCATAGCCTAGATCAAAATCTTTAAGCATCTTCTTTACTGAATATAAAGAATCAGGAAGTTTGTTGTCTTGAGGTAAAATTTTGCCAAGCATCTCAAGAAGTTCATTAAAACCGCTGTCTGTGAGACTATGTCGAGCTTTATACTTATATAGGACAACAACTGCAGCCATCTTTGTGTAAGTAGATCCAGCATATAAAGGAAGTTCAGCCTCCTCCACAAGATTTGCAAAATTTGTATCTCTTCTTTCATATGCAGGTTCTGTATTATTATCATTGTCATCAAAAAGATCATAATCAAAGTTTGCATCTCTAAACATTTTATATGCTTCGGGTAGTTCTATATCTTCGTCTCTGGTTGCAGTAGAACTTTCACCATGAAAGATCCATTTATCATATAAAGGATCCATCCCAAATATGACTAAGTGCTCATAAACCATATCAAAATGGTGAAATCGATGACTTAAACATCGACAACAGGGACACTGAATTTTTTCTGGATTTCCCTTACTAGCTTGAATTGTATCAGCAAACTTGCGTGCTCCATTTTGATATGGTTGTGAATCTCTACAAATAAAGACAAACCCCAAACATAATATAATATTAATAACAAGCAACAAGTATGTTAATATTTATGGTTTTAAGGAATAAATAGTAACCTTCTAAAGTGTATCCAACCTTTGTCCATTGTGTATGACCCACCTTGTACGAATTATAACCTGTTAGCCACTGAAATAGAGAATAGTTTATATGCAAGTACTTTATTTGAAGGGAATCCACTTTGTGATACTATCAGGATGAGGATGCATTTCTATTATGCTCATGGCAATACATTTAATTTATAATTATATCATAATGATGATTTAAATAACCAAAGTTCTCTGAATTGGTTTGACATATTAATAACCAAAGTTCTCTGAAATGTATGCTCATGGCCATACATTTTCATATATTTAGTGCCGAAATTCGAATCACCTTCTTTACCTTATTAACCAAGATTCCCAGTATTGGCTGACACCAATAGGTAGCAACCATATTGTATCATTTTTGGCCTATCCTTAACCATTACCGATACCGACCAATACCAACATAAGGACTATCTTTCCGAGTCATACCTAACTGTCATTATCAATGCAGCAAAGACAACCAGTATCTAATGACTGAATGTATGCACCATAGTGTAGAATGATATATAATAAGTAATATGGATGAGCCATACCTAACTGTCATTATCAATGCAGCTAAGAGTTCCTGACTATCTTATTAGTTGATAAGATCAGTCGATAATAATAACATTAAAGAATATCAGTTCCCAACTATCTCATGACTGAATGTATGCACCATAGTGTAGAATGATATATAATAAGTAATATATCATTCTCTCACAGGTCTCTATGGTTTGGAAGAACGGTTAGGATACGCATATCCATAGCCAATCAAATATGCATGAATGATGCAGAAGTGTATAATATCTGAACCCTATGATTTCAAAGAGCACAAGTTACTCTATCTGGTAATCCAGCTTTTTTACTTTTTTAGTGCTTGACCAAAACCTTAAAACAGTCGACTTTGGGAGCCCGACGAAATTGTTGCATCATGTATTCAAACTCATGACAATTGTTGTTTTTCCCATCGGTGAATGCAACATGCAGTTGGCATGTATACTTACCGTGTTTGGTTATCACAATTTAGCTTTGTCTATATGAGGAATGTGAAAATTCAAATTTCAAGTTACACAATTCAGCTCAGAGCATGAAAGAGTATTATGTAAATGTATATCAAGTTGAAAATTGTGACTGGTTTCTACTAGACTCTCAGAAGTTGTAACTTGAGGTCTGCTGGCAATTAATTATGGTCCTGTATCAAACCTTTCAATTTTGAATTATAAATTGATAAGACTATAACTTTGTATGCATTCAAACTTCAGATGAACTTTGCATCTTAATTTTTATGATCTTTTGTCAAATGATTACTATGCTATTTATTCTATCTAGTAATTAGGTGATGAACAATTGAAAGTAGTTTCACAAGTCCAACATAAGCTGCAAAATTACTCTGCCTACTTAGCCTAAATGTTTACTACCTAGGTACTTGGTCCATGCCATCTGGAATGCCTAGGCGGATGCCTTTAAGATGTCTAAATTCAAAGAAATAATGGATTATATGGGTTCTATTCACTCTATCTGCCAAGATGATGAGCATTTGGAAGTAGTGTCACAAATCTAAATAAGTTGCAAAATTACTTTCCTTGTTAGCCATAACATTAAACCTGTAATCCCTATAGTTTCGTTATTCTGACAAACTTACATATATGGATTGGAAAGTTTATACATCATTGTTTATTAGTACTAACCATATTGGTGTTTTCATTCTCAGGAGTGCCACAGCCCATTAGATTAGCAACTGACCAAAACAATGTAAGCTTTGTCTACCAACCAAATTTTAGCAAGGTCTTCCCAGGTCATTCAAATCTGATTTCTCTTATATCATTGTTAATAATATCAACCATCACTAAAAGATTGTTATCATTTGCCATTTTTTGTGGTTCTGCTGAATCCAGAATGTATAGATCATTCCATTTGCAAATTGTGCCATATTAACTTGGATATAGATAATTTCATTTCATAGTTGTGCAGGAACCTACCAAAAACATGTATCTCACTATTGTATAGATATGTTAGATAAGATCAGTCGATAATAATGACATTAAAGAATATCAATTCCCGACTATCTCATGACTGAATGTATGCACCATAGTGTAGAATGATATATAATAAGTAATATGGCCGAGCCATACCTAACTATCATTATCAATGCAGCCAAGAGAACCAGTATCCACAAGCACAAGCAAGGTGCAATCGACATTTGAAAGAGAGTTTAAATGTGTTTGAAAAAAATTAAAAATGTGTATACCTGGACTTGGAGAATGCTATGGGCTTGAAGAACACGTCCTTGAGCACAAAAGCTTGCTATCACAAGTATCTTAGGCAAACAAACATGCAACCACAACAAGACAAATTCATCAGCTGATATATACCATAAATCAACGTAGTCAAATATGTATAGTAACAAGGTACGGATAGTCGTAAGTGCAAAATTGCATTAATATCAAATTTCTATTTGAGTGCATTCAGATTATAATATAGTCAAATGTGCTGCCATATCAAGTGGAAAGGGGAAAATGTAAGAGAGATTACATCTATCCCATGAAAGAGAGGAAAAAATTCCATTAGCTGGGTAATATTGATCGTCCGCTCTGGTTGCTGCTCAATGTGATGAGCATCAACCATGTGACGTATATCTAAAGCTTATGATATTTGCTATATGTATGAAGCAAGGGACAGTCATGATATACTTCTTACTGATGGTAATCAATTCAGGCAACAAGGAAGAAACATCACGGTTGAGCACCAAAAGGGGTGAATGCTTGAAGCAAGGTTACAATATCGGTGTCAATATTATTGGATCCTCTATGAATATCAGAATCGACAGTATCGTTGTATCGAATCGTAGTATCATACTTTTTTGGTATAAAAAAATAATTATACTTAAACGAATTTGGTGGGATAAAACAAATGAAACAGAACGATGAAAGATTATCCCGCTACATATATCATGGACCAACATTAATAGTATTAGAGAAAATTGTTCAAAACATATATGCGAGGGCTGAGAAATTTGTGTTTCTTCTAAGAATAAACATGAAGATATTTGTGTTTCTTCTAAGCATACACAACATTCAGAAGTATCCTCATATGCTGATTTGGGTAAATAAAACTCTGTTGCATCTGGGTTTCTTATTCAGCTTGTAATTCTTCAAATGAAGATCTCTCATATGCTGATTTTTTGATAGGATACAAATTGAAACTGCGCACCAAATCTTCATTTTTTGGTTTGCCAATACGCCTTCCCTTCTAAAAAATAGCTAACTAACAATCAAAGAGCAGGCAAGATACAAGAGGACATAGGCATACATGATAGATGCCAACAACTAAATGATTTAGGCTCACCATCCAGAGAAATAATTTTCAGTCAGCCTCGATAAGAACAAAATGACTTTAATCATATTGAGAACCAAAAATACACAGTAAATAAATTTCCACGACAATCGACAAAGAAAAACCCTAAATAAAAATTTAATTTCTTAGGTAAATTTGGGGGAAGAAGAAGAAATCGAACCTCAGCCCATCGTTTCAGTAATGTTGTCTCCGTAAATATGAAGAGATCCTGTAAAACGAAAATAAAAAATTCGAATTAGTGTAAAACCCTAAATAAAAAGAATGAAATTTGGGGAGTAAACCCTAAAAAAGAGGAAAATTGGGTGGGGATGTGAATTGTGCTCACAAATTCTCCTATGATCTGAAAAAAAAGAAATAAAAACCAAATGAAGAAAAGGAAGCAACTGAATTTGAACAAATTCGGGAAAAAAAAGAGAAGAATAGGAAGAAGATTAACCTATTTAGAGAGAGGAAGAAGTCAAAGAAGAGGATGAAGCCATAGAACTTACTGCGGGGGGGAGTTTTAGGGTTCTGGAGTTTTCAGGGGGAGGGGGGAAGGTTTGAGCTCTGGTTCCAGGAGAGGGGAGGGTCTTGAGCGCGGGTGGGAATTGGGGGCGCGCGGGATGTTTTATGGCCTTTTATTTTTAGGTTGCGGGAGAAAAATTTTGGGGTAGAGGGAATTTTGTCGCCTAGTATTTTTTATTATATTTTAGGACGTTCATTGAATGCCGTCTTTTCTAAAAACTTACGGCATTCAATACGTGTCGTAAATGATATAATAAAGTTAGAATATTATTTTTTACGGCATTAATTGCATGCCTTCTTTTGTAAAACTAATTAAGACATTCAATGGGATAAAAACTTTGACGAAGGAAAAAGAGTACATATTCATATAAAATGTGTAAGCGTGATAAACTGCCTCGTTAAAACCTTGTCAAAGAAATCCATTGGAATAAAAACTTGGTTGAAGAAAAAAGAGTACAGTGTGATAATTATTGATCATGCTTCCTCTGATATTGACAAGAGATCCTTTAGTTGAGAATCCCAATATTCTGAATCATCTTTCTGAATATTATGGTTGGCAATACTTTAGTGAATAAATCTGTAAAATTATTACTCGATTGTATCTGTCGAACATCAATGTCACCATTCTTCTGTAGCTCGTGAGTGAAGAAATTTTTTGGTGATATATGCTTCGTTCTGTCACCTTTGATGTAGCCATTTCTGACTTGTGTAATACAAGTAGCATTATCTTCATACAATATCGTCAGAGTATTTTTTATTGAAGATAACCCACATGATTCTCGGATATGATGAACCATCGTTCTCAACCATATGCACTCTCGACTTGCTTCATGTAATGCCTGAATTTTTGAGTGATTAGAAGAAGTAGCTACTAATGTCTGCTTTACTGAATGTCATGATATTGCAGCACCACCACAAGTAAATACATATCCACTATAAGATTTTCCTTTATGTGGGTCAGATAGATAACCAACATCAGCATAACCCACAACTTGTGATTCTAAATTTTTTGAGTAAAACAAGCCATGTCGGTTGTTCCGCGAAGATAATGTAATATATGTTTAATATTATTCCAATGTCATTTTGTTGGTGTCGAGCTACATCTTATCAATAAGTTTACTAAAAATGCTATATCAGGTCTTATACAATTTGTAAAATACATCAAAGTTCTAATAGCACTAAGATATGGTACTTTTGGACCTAATAATTCTTCATTATCCTCTCGAGGACGGAATGGATCTTTCTTTTCATCTAACGATCGAACAACCATGGGGCTACTCAATGGATGAGCTGTATCCATATAAAATCTTTTCAAAATCTTTTTTGTATAAGTAGACTAATGGATAAAAATTCTATTTGATAAACGCTCGATCTGCAGCCCGAGATAAAATTTTATCTTTCCAAGATCTTTCATCTCAAATTCTTTCATTAGATAATTAACAATTTTTGTGAGCTCTTCGGGAGTTCCTACAAGATTTAAGTCATCAACATATACCGCAATAATGGAGAATCCATTTTTAGATCTTTTTATAAAAACACATGGGCAAATTGGATTATTTATATATCCTTCTCTAATAAGGTATTCGCTAAGACGGTTATACCACATTCTTCTATATTATTTTAATCCATATAGGGATCGTTGTAGTTCAATTGAGTATAACCCATTATACCTTTTGTTATTTGCTTCAGGCAATTTGAATCCTTCTGGGATTTTCAAATATAAATGTCATTATCCAATGATCCATATAAATATGCGGTAACAACATCCATAAGTTGCATATCAAGTTTTTCTGTGAATGTTAAACTAATCAAGTATCATAATGTGATCGCATCGATCACAGGAGAATATGTTTCATCATAATCGATTCCAGGTCTCTGTAAAAACCTTATGCAACAAGTCGTGTCTTGTATCTCATAATTTCATTTTTCTTGTTGTGTTTTCGTACAAACACCCATTATATCCAATAGGTTTCATACCTTCAGGAGTTTGAACTACTAGTCCAAATACGTTACAATTTTCTAAGAATTTTAATTCAGCTTGTATCGCATCTTTCCATTTTGGCTAATCATTTCTTTGTCGACATTGTTCAATAGATTTTGGTTCAGGATCCTCATTTACTATATCAAGTGCGACACCATTGTAACTCCACTTCCCGATTTTTCAGAAAATAAAATTTTGATTTTAATAATAACAATTGATTTATTTGGGTTTCAAATAAAGTTAATTTTTATTTATTTTAATTAGTATTATGGTGATTGATATTTTAGAGGGAAATAAATTGGGAGCAATTTTCAAATTTGAAAAGTTGTTACAACCAACTTGTGGTCCCCTCATTTTTCAAAAAAAGTTTTAACTAATTTTTTAAAGAATTTTTGTAATAATGAAAAGCCAGAGATTGTTTTTATAAAAATGTTCGGGTGGAGGGACTTATTAAAAAATATTTCGGGGCGGGGGGTGTTTTCTGCAAAATTTCACAAACGTTTCCTTATAACCAAGCTGGACAGAGAAAGAGAACCAGAGTTAATTCTTTTTTTTCTTTTTCCTTTGCAATTCTTCTCTGTCCCCAATTCTTTTTCGAGCCAGACCTAAATCGACGACCCCGGCGACTTCGGCGGTGGCGACCCCGGTGACTTCGGCAGTGACAACCGACAATGGCCCTAGCTCGGCGACGGATGTCTGCTCTCCGGTGACGGAGACTCCGACGACGGCGATGGTGGTGTTCCGACGACGGCGACGGTGGCTTATTTTATCTTCGGCAGCCAGCAACAACTCCGACGGCGTGTAGACGTCCTCGTCTCTCCGGAAATGCAGTGTTCATCCATCTGTTCAAACCTCTTCGATCGAGAAGTTCAACGGATCGGTGAGTTCTGTTGCAATCCCCTCTTTCTAGTTGTTCTGATCGTGATTGATCTAACTATTCTGACCGGGGACTCCAGATCGACATCATTCCCCCTCTAGGAACGCGATTCCTGCTTCGAAGAGGCAGCCGATCTCAATTCCTGGTAATTCTTGGATCCTAAATTGTTGATTAGGAGTTGCAGTATCATTTCTAAACAATTTCTGAGTTCATCTTGTTTATTTGTATTAGATTGATGGTTCTTGAATTTGCGAGAAACCAATCTGAATTTTCAGAATAGTTAAGCCTGGCCGAACCATTCTATATGATGTGGCTGTAGGAATCCTGGAATAAGAAGGTCGTGTCCGATTTTGGGAATCAAGTTTCGAAGTTGGATGGATTGCTTCCCAGGTAAATTCTTCTATAAATTATTATTTAATTAGTTGCGCCTGGTGCTTTTGGTCCTAATTCTCGTACCGCGTTGATGTTTCATGCGTTGTGTTCGTCGGGCGTGCGTTCAATGGTGATTGGATCGTGTCCGAGGTTATGTGCCGGATCGGTTGTGTTGTGGTATTGGCTGTGTCGGCTATAGCTGGGTTGTCCAGGAGCAGAGTGTTCGAACCCTGTGTTATGTTCAGGTGGGCGTATCATTTGACTCGTGTTCTGCCAGTGTTTATGTCCTGCTGTATTCATTTTTGGCGTGCGTGTCCAGTACTCTGTTCATGACCGAGCTGTTCGTATCCATAGGAGGGGACGTTTTTAATCAGCGTGTGTTCGAAGACCCAAAGTTGAGCCGAGACCCTTCCGAGTCTTAAGCTGTAAAAATTTCTTATTAATTTACATTCAATTGGGTTGTATATATATTTTTTTTGGTTTTAATGTATTCTTTCAATTGGTTGTCTGTATACCTTTTATAAACTTTCAACTTGTTTTAGCAGTAACCTTGGGATTCAATTGAGTTGGTTTTATGTGTTTGGAAGCTTTGTAGAGATTGAACCTAGAATTTGTTTGAATGTGGATCAGGTGGCCTATCAGGAAGTTGTGGGGTTTTCTTTGCATACTACTAGATTCTGTTCTGGTTTTTGTTGTTGAATTGATAAATTCATATTTGATAAAGATTATGCATATTTGGATTGAATAAGTAATCTGTATTTGTGTTGAATAACCTGGAGTTAAGCCTTAAACTGTAACTTTAAACTTCAAAGCGGTGTTGAATGTCATTGTGAGATGGGTCTCAACATGTGTACGTGCAGACTACTAGATGGGTACTGAACTATAATCTAGTATTTATTTTTACATTCTTGCTTACATTTTGGACTAATGGGTTGGGTCGAATGTTGGAATCATCTACAAGGATGGATTGGGTTGGTATTGCATGTTTGGTTCAAGGTTATCCCTTGCTGTTGGATCTTAGATCCAATTGGCTGTCTTGAACTTGTCGGGTGGGCCAAGTTGTGTTAACTATACCAACAATTGGCATTCTTGGTTGTGTTGATAAAAGAGTGTGGGTTAGTGGTATATCTAGTTGGTAAAGTGTATGGCTAGTGCATTAATACATTTATACTATAGATAGTTGTGGTTAGAGAATAAATATCTAGTTGGATTAATTGTGTAGACCTTAAATACACATTATCAAATTCAGGTGGACATAGATACTACTATTTTCCTATTCCCGATCTTCCCGGAGCAAAGGCAAGTACATTCTATGGTCTTGTGTATTTCATTATATTCTGTGCTTTCTTGATTGACACGCTGCAACACGACATGTATTTCTGGTGCTCATGTTCCTTGTTCTTATTACTTGTACCTGGGGTAGGGAAATAGACTATTTGTGTGATCAAACCCAAGAAACAATTCAGGTGTGTTTAGCTTAGACCCCGTATCGTACACGCTGGTCCTAAGCCGTACCATTCATGTACTTTCATGTGCTTGCATGTGCTTACCCCTAGCCGGTCACATAATTAGTTATATTTCAAATATAGTACACACATGCAGGAGATATACCTTGTACTTATTTTCTGTGATTCCTGAGATACCATGTTCTTTCATGTTCTTACATTTCATCTTCTTTCATGTTCTTACATTTCATGTTCTTTCATGTACTTTACACACCATGTTCTTTCTTGTGCTTTATATACCATGTTCCCTTGTACTTTCATATCATGATGTCTTGTTCATTACCTAGAACTGTACTTTGCTCTGCTCCTGACTGGATAAGTTGCAGGTATGCTTGCAGGATTATCATTCTACCTTATGGGCCAGAGCTCGGGATCTTAGCTGAGCAGGATGGTCATGACTTAGCTTGAGGTTTCAGGTTTAAACTGTTAGATTTACTCTTAGATATTGTCTTTAGAATTCATCTATATTTCACTATTGATGACTCGTACATTTATATACATAGAATTGTGGATTATGGTGATCATTCTGGGATACGTTTTTAGATGCTATGATTATATACATTTATGATTATCTGGTTAGACTTCCCTAGTTTGGTACAGCTTACTTCGTCGTGTCTAACGACAAAGGATGGGCGTGTCCGACTCGTGTCCGATTATTCGGGAGCGGGTCGTGACATGTTTTTAGTGGTGGCCCATGCAGGTCTATCCTAATAGTACCTAGGCATTAGAGTTCTATTGGGGGACTTGATTTACTGTAACACCCTGTTTTTTGAAATTAGGGATTTTTGAAAAAATATTATTTTTATTATTTATTAATGGTGTTTAGGGCATGATATGATTTTTGGTGATTATTAGTGTAATTAGAACCATTTTCTAAGTCATGCTAAGTCATGACTTATGACTTTGTGATTTGTTAGTATAACTTAGTGTAAATCCTAGTTTTTCTTAACCTAGAAGTTGCCATGACCATGTGAGCTTAGCCATAGGCTTAGAACATCAAATTAATGACTTTTGGCCAAAAGGGTATTTTGGTAATTTACTAGACTTTATTTGTGATTATGTGATTTTAATATTATTTAATCATGGTTAAGTACCATGGTTAAGTACCATGATTAGTCCCTAACCTATCCTACCCTAATCTAGGGGTTAGCCACTAACCTAGAAGCTTTAGGATGGATTTTTGGTTAAGGGTTAAAGTGGTATAAATATCTAGTTTACCTTTATTGATATTTTTCCTTAAATCAATCCAAATATCTCACCCCTTTACACAAGTCCATGCCTTAGCCATGAAGGAAGGGCAAGGACACCCCCCCATGCCATGGCCGGCCATAGGGCCCCCCCCTAGCTGGTACACTTCTATATAATCCCATTGTATTAATTCATGGAAATTTTACATGAATTTTAATCTCACAAAATTCCCATTTCTTCAAACCTACACAACTTGAGCAATATTGATCCAAATTTACTCTAGTCTTTTGCATTGGGACCCTACAACATCAAGGGTACTAAGGGAGGATAGCAATCAAGAATTTGGAGGCTTTGGATATCATCAAGTTGAAGGACACACACCCCCCCTCTTCTTTGATTTTCATTGGATTGCACCAATAGGTAAATTCCCTCAAACATAGTTAAAATCCTGTTTTTTCTTCATAAATGCATTCATATAGGACTACTATAACTGTGGGTAAAATTTGGTGGAAATTAGAGTCGGTTAGGTGTCCGTATCGGACACGTATCCTAAGCTAGAAACCCTTGTTTGTTGAAATGCCACATAGGATTTGTTTTTGTTAAAATGTAGAACAAATTACACTTTTGTGAAGCCCTAGACATATAGGTCACATACCCAGTAGATTGAGCACATTTTCGTGCTGTGTCCGTGTCTAAATTGGACACGAACCCACTGTACGAGACTCTCGTGCATGCCCTGCTACCCCATCCTTCGTGCTTACTGCACAGGCACCTAGGACATGTGATATTTGACACGGACATGGGGGCAATGTCTACGAACATGCCCCCAAAGTCTCGTATCGCGTCGTGTCGTGTCGAGAGAGAAATCTCACTCGCACTGGACACGCGCTGTCAGTACACACGCACGCGGGGGCGACTTTGAGCGTGTCGTGTCGCATGGACACGACACTTGGGTGTCTCGTGATGACACGGGCGTGTAGCCCTATTCGTGGCGTACACGTGTGCAAGACCATGAGACGTTTCGTGTCTCGTGGTGTGTCCACGAGCGTGTGGAACGCGTGCACGATGCTGTGCACGCGTTGCGTATCAGAAATTTACCCGAGTGGGGATTTTGTGTGTTTTGACACATGAATTCGTGTCGTGGTGTCGTGTCAAGTACCTAGGACACTAGGGTATGTATGGGGCACCAGTTACCAACCATTAGAATCGAGCCTTAGCTCGTTTTAGTGTGTATAAATCGGGTTATCCTAGTTTCGAGTGCACAGTGCACTGTTTCCAGGTTTTAGGATTTTCCAGTTTTGCAAAATTGATTTTCAAATCGATTTTGATTATGTTTTATACATTGTATTAGTGTATTTTAGTATGTATATACATAGTATATATGTATATGTGAGTGTGGGTGAGTTTTGGGGATAAATGGTAGTGTATATGTGTAGTTGTGTGTGTATATACATATATATGTATATATGTATTGTGTGTGTGTGTGTTTGGGGGCTGGATTTGGTTCCAGGAAACCAGGAACCACCCCCTCTCCCTTACTGTTCAGTCCCCCTCTCTCTCACTGTCCTGTTCTCCCTCTCTCACTCTATGTCCCTCTCACTTCCCTCTATATATATATAGAGTATATAAATATAAGTTTATATATTTTTTTTAATATACATATATATGATATATGTATACTTTTGTATTAGGTCTCATTATGTCATATATAGTGTATTATATGTATGTGGGTTTTGTATATATATAGTTTTAACATATTGATATTGGGTAGTGGATAGATAGTGTATATATATATATATATATATATATATATATATATATATATATATATATATATATGTATGTATGAGTTCTAGTTATAGGTTATATGGAAACCCTATGACTAGCCTATGGCCAAGATTATTAGCCTATGGCTTGGGGCTAACCCTAATGGCCCAAAACCCAACTTGTTGACCCTTGTTGACTAAGGGTTGACCAAAGTCAACCTTAGGTCAAAGTTGACCTAGTTAACCTAGAATTGACTAAGAATAACCTAAAACAACTAGTTTGACTAGTTTGACTAAAACCCTAACTAGTTGACTAGTGTTGACCTAACTTTGACTAGTTTGACTTTAGAGTTGACCAAGAGTTGACTTTTGACCAAATTGACCTAGAATCATGTAGTATGCATAGTAGACTTCATTTTTACTATTTAGAACACATTGTGACTTGTGTTGCTCTGATCAGGAGCCAGACACCTCTCCTCAGACAGCATATTCTCTACAGACATTCATACAGCAGGTGAGTACATTCTCTGACCGTTTCATACTTGTTCAGGCTTTACTTCTCGCTCTAGATTACTTTACTTGATGCTGTCACATTGGTAACACGGATTGGTACTATTTGGATCTTTATATGAGATGTTATCACTCTCGGGAGCATCGGGTACTTCATGTTATGTGTGTTTCACTATCATCATGTACTCCTATGCTTCCATCATTCATGTGCACTCATGTGATCATGTACTCTCATGTTCACAGAGCCCTCATATATACTATCATGTGCACCCTTTCATGGGCCCCATGTGATATCATGTATAATAACGTAACTTGTATAGATCCTTGTGTATTGATTGGGGTAACGGGGGAGTAGAAGTGGACATGTGAATAATTCCAAAGTAGTGTAATCATGTGCAAACTCAGTAGTGTAATCATGTATAAATTCTAGCCATTCACATGCCTACCTTGTGCTCTACATCACTAGTCACTTATAGTTCTCTATATACAGTAGATATTTCATTACAGCTATCTCTTTTACAGCGTATATTTCCTTTCAGCATTTCTCGTATCTTACTCTATTGCCTGTATCGTATTTCCTAACCTGATATGAACTGTGTGAGATGTATTGTGCTCGTTCCTGTCCTGACTGGACCTGTTGAAAATATTACAGAGGATGAGGATGAGGCCCTGGTGACTACCTATTATGGAGCAGGACTAGATGATACTTATGTTGTGGACCCTCAGCAGGATCCACCTGCAGCTGAGGATGTTGCCCCAGTAGTCTAGGCTAGTTTAGCTAGACAGTCTTTCTGTATTATCTTTTTGTCTCACATTCTGAGTTGTATTTTGAGATGTTGAGATGTATAGACTCCTAGACTTATTCTGTATATTGGGTTGACATTCTGATGTTATGTATCCTAGACACTTAGACTTATTTCATCTATTCTACTGTTCTCTTAGAGTTATTGTCTATCTATCTATCTTTCATTCTTCTACCTAGATGTGATTGAGATTGTTTTCTGTTTGTCACCTCCATTCGGAGAGTATAAACTGTACAGGTACATTTTATATTGTTAGATTATTGACCTAGGACAGCGTTCTACCGCCGACACTGCGGCATAGGCGGGACGTACCCACTTCTCGTGCCCCTATACAGGGTGCAGGTCGTAACACGTTTTTAGTGGTGGCCCATGCAGGTCCAATTTATGTGGTGATATTCGAACTAGAGTATCGCCACAGCCTGCAGTAGGAAATAGGATGTAGTTGAGGTACTCAATCACATTAGGAAAAACTCTTATCTAAATCCCTGCTATCTAAATTCTTGCTGATATTATTTTTCTTTTGAAAATAAACTGTCTCCTTTGACTATATTATTTCTTCTCCGTATTGATTTTCTTGTTGATCTGTCTTCAGGATGGTGGAGACACGATCGCAGCGTCTCGGTCCAGGTGACACCACTGAGAGGTCTGCCACCTCTCATCCAGCTCACCAGGACCCGGGGACTGCAGCTCCCCTTACTCCAGCTCATGTGGGAGCTTCTGCCATATTTGGGGGTGCACCTCTACTTATTCGGGGGACCATCCCAGCTACCCCAGACATGCCTCCCCCGCAGTTTCGTCAGCCACAGTTTCAGCAGCACCAGCAGCAGTTTCAGCCGCCGATGCCATCTGGATTAGTGGATGCTGTACAGATGTTTTCATACTTCCAACATTTCCTAGAGACGCAGCAGCACCAGCAGCAGCGTCAGACAGCGGAGTTTACCAGAGGCATAGATGAGGCCCATCAGCTGGCTAGAGCGACGGTGGAGAGGTTGGCTGTCCAGCCACATGAAGGATTGGGACAGCCGCGACAGCAGAGGATTCCGGGCATTCAGGACTTCAAGAAGATGAACCCCAGGAACTTCTTGGGGACAGAGGGGATTCTTTATGCTGATGACTGGATTGAGCACATTGAGGAGATCTTCCGACTGGCGGAGATACCAGTCGGACTCCAGATAGAGGCAGCAGCCAGCCAGATGCAGGATCTTGCCCGTACCTGGTATCAGAAGGACCCGAGAGTAGGCACTCCAGGGCAGACTTGAAGAGTTTTCAAGGAGCTCTTCAAGGGGAAGTTTTTCCCGGATCAGGCAGTCGGTGCTTTGGAGACCCAGTTCGAGAACCTGGTTCAGGGAAACCAGACTGTAGAGGAGTATTCCGGTGAGTTTTGCCGGTTGAGCAGATTCGTGGAGGGCCTTAGCGAGACAGCGAAGGCGAGGAGGTTCAGGAAGGGCTTGGTCAAGGAGGTCAAGTCCTTGACCAAGAGTGACAGGAACGCCACTTTTGAGGAGATCCTATCAGGAGCAATGGCGGCTGAGGATGATCTTGAGCTGAAGCTCAAGAGGGACCGCGACACCCAGGGAGCTGGCAGCAGTGGAGGACAGGCCAAGAGGCCTCATTTTCAGCACCAGCAGCAGAGGCCATTCCAGCAGCAGAGGCCGTTCCAGCAGGTGCAGCAGCCGAGGCACCAGTAGCAGGCACCCAGGCAGCAGGTCGTCAGTTGTACTTTCTGCAAGAAGCAGGGTCATGGATGGAATGACTGCAGAAAGAGGCTTGGCAGGTGTCTATTATGTGGTTCTGGAGGCCACCAGCTGAGGGAGTGTCCCATGTCTTCGGGACGACCAGTTCAGGAAGGCGGAGCCAAGGCTCCAGCAGGGCAGCAGAAGGGACCTTTGCCGACTCAGCAGCAGAGGTTCATCCAGCACCAGCATCAGGCCAGGGGTGGACAGCAGGAGCGAGCCTACGCCATGGCAGCAGAGGATGCCGAGGTTACTGGAGAGCTAATAGCAGGTTCTATTCTTCTCGACTCTATTCCAGCTTATGCATTGTTCGATTCTGGGGCTTCCTATAGCTTTGTATCAGTATCTTTTGCGATTCGACATCATGTTATATCTGAATCGTTGCCTAGGACTTGTAAGATTATGACCGGGGTGGCATTATCCTCGTTCGTGATATTTGCAAGGGACGGAGAGTAGTTTTGGAAGGCCGAGAGTTGGATGTGTGTTTGCTCGTAATGCCACTACCGAACTACGATATTGTACTCGGTATGGATTGGCTGAGCATGCACCATGCCAGCATAGATTGCCGCGGGGGTAGAGTTCTGTTCAGAGCGCCAGGAGAGCCAGAGTTTGTATATTCCCGACGGCAGGCAGAGCAGACTTACGGAGTTTTCTGTGGAGCTTCAGTCGAGGAGCAGCCAGCTCCACATCCATTGATTGCTGAGTTCATGGACGTGTTTCCAAAGGAATTACCTGGGCTTCCACCAGACAGAGACGTTGAGTTCTCGATAGACTTGGTTCCAGGTGCGAAACCCATTTCTCAGCATGTCTATCGGATGAACAACAGCGAGCTGGTGGAATTGAAGAAATAGGTGGATGAGTTGCAGGACAAAGGCTTCATCCGCTCTAGTTCTTCACCTTGGGGTGCACCGGTACTCTTTGTACCGAAGAAGGATGGGTCGGTACGTATATGTATCGACTACAGGGCACTCAATAGTCTGACGATCAAGAACAGATATCCACTGCCGCAGATCGATGATCTCTTCTTTCAGTTGAGCGGAGCTCGGGTATTCTCGAAGATTGATCTGAGGTCAGGCTACCATCAGGTAAAGGTGAAGAGGGAGGACATCCCGAAGACGGCGTTCCGGACGCGGTACGGCCAGTTCGAGTTTATGGTGATGCCGTTTGGGTTGACGAATGCTCCGGCGGTGTTCATGAACTTGATGAACAAGGTATTCCACCAGTACTTAGATAAGTTCGTGGTGGTGTTCATCGACGACATCCTGGTGTACTCGAAGACCGAAGAGGAGCATGAGGAGCACTTGAGAGTGGTCCTGGAGACTCTCAGGCAGGAGCAGTTTTACGGCAAGCTCTTAAAGTACGAGTTCTTCCTTGACAGAGTTGACTTCCTGGGTCATGTAGTGACTGGAGATGGGATCTCAGTCGACCCAAGGAAGATATCAGCAGTTGAGGCTTGGGCAGCGCCGACGTCAGTAGCAGAGATCAGGAGCTTTCTGGGATTGGCAGGCTACTACAGGAGGTTCGTCCAGGCTTTCTCCCGGGTTGCAGAGCCGTTGTCTCGGCTGACCCGGAAGGACGCAGAGTTTCTCTAGTCAGAGGAGTGTCAGGCCGCTTTCGATGAGTTGAAGAAGCGGTTGACGACAGCCCCGATTCTGACATTGCCATCAGGATCAGGCGGGTTCACTATCTACAGTGACGCCTCGGGGAAGGGTTTGGGTTGTGTCTTGCAGCAGCATGGGAAGGTGATTGCCTATGCTTCCAGGCAGTTACGGCCCCATGAGAAGAACTACCCTACCCATGATTTAGAGTTGGCGGCAGTTATCTTTGCTCTGAAGCTGTGGAAACACTATTTGTATGGAGAGCGCGTGGAGATATTCACAGACTACAAGAGCTTGAAATACGTGTTTACGCAGAAGAAGCTGAATATGAGACAGCGTAGATGGCTGGAGCTGATGAAGGACTTTGATATTCTACTGCAGTATCACCCAGGGAAGGCCAACGTAGTTGCTGATGCGTTGAGCAGATATCCGACAGCTATGTGCTTGACGATGGATCGTCACTTGTTAGAGGACTTGGAGAGCCTTGGGATCGAGGTGATTGTGCCGGGAGTACAGATGCAGATGTAGGGCCTCCAGATTCAGTCGGACTTGATTGATAGTATCAAGTCGGCTCAGTTCGATGACGTTTCTCTACGATGCATCAGGGAGCAGGTCAGACAGGGATTTGCGGACGATGAGTTCACTCTTGCAGGGGATGGCGCATTGAGGCACGGTTCCAGACTGTGTGTGCCCAGTGGAGACTTTCGGGAGCAGGTTATGCAGGAGGCCCACCGTTCTCAGTACTCGATACATCCGGGAGCCAACAAGATGTATAAGGATCTGAGAGAGCATGTATGGTGGAGTGGGATAAAGCACGAGGTAGCACACTTCGTAGCCAGGTGTTTGATCTGCCAGCAGGTCAAGGCGGAGAGGCAGAGGCCAGGAGGACTATTGCAGCCATTGCCCATTCCGGAGTGGAAGTGGGAGTACATCACGATGGACTTCGTTTCGGGATTGCCGCGTACTCCAGGAAGAAAGGATGCGATTTGGGTCATCGTCGACAGGTTGACCAAATCGGCACACTTTTTGCCATTCAAGTGGGTTTGTCTACCGAGAAGCTATCAGAGATGTATATGAGGCAGATAGTCAGACTTCATGGGATTCCAGTGAGCATTGTATTGGACCGGGACAGTCGTTTCACTTCACATTTCTGGAGGAGCTTGCATATTAGCTTGGGCACTCAGCTCAAGTTTAGTACCGCATACCATCCGCAGACAGACGGACAGTCAGAGCGGACCATTCAGACTCTGGAGGACATGTTGCGGACTTGTGTCCTGGACTTTGGAGGATCTTGGGAGAGTCACCTGCACTTAGTAGAGTTTGCATACAACAACAGCTTTCAGGCCAGCATCGAGATGTCCCCTTTCGAGGCACTGTACGGGCGTAGATGTCGTACACCCTTGTCTTGGGATGATGTTGGGGAGCAAATTTTATTGGAGCCTGAGATGGTTGTAGATGCAGCAGAGAAGGTGAAGCTTATCAGAGATCGGCTTCGCGTGGCACAGGACAGACATCGGCACTGGGCCGACAGCTACCGCAGACCTTTGGAGTTTGAGGTACAGTTTAGAGATAGGATTAGAATTAGGTTGTCTTATTTGTGTTTTATTAATCATGTTTGTTTATCATAATTAAATTGAGACCTTGTTTGTGATTAGGTCGGAGACCAGGTATTCTTGAGGATATCTCCGACACGTGGCACGATACATTTTGGTGGAGGTGGGAAGCTTAGCCCGCGTTTCATCGGCCCTTTCGTTATCAGCGGAAGAGTCGGTGACATGTCTTACAGGCTAGACTTACCACCAGCATTGGTAGGAGTCCACAACGTATTTCATGTGTCGCAGTTGAGACGGTACGTGGCAGATCCTAGCCATGTACTTGATCATTCCGAGATCGAGGTGGGTCCTACTCTTCGTTATCCAGAGCAGCCTGTTGAGATTCTGGATCGACGGGAGAAGGCATTGAGGAACCAGACGATACCTTTGGTTCGGGTCGCATGGAGGCATCATTCTCCAGGAGAGTCCACCTGGGAACGGGAGGATGAGATGCGCGAGCGATACCCTTATCTATTTGTACCTTGAGGTATGATTTCTATCCTTCTCATTAGTTTCAGTTTTTTCTTTAAATTTCGAGGACGAAATTATTGTTAGGAGGGTAGACTTGTAACACCCTGTTTTCTGAAATTAGGGATTTTTGAAAAATTATTATTTTTATTATTTATTAATGGTGTTTAGGGCTTGATATGATTTTTGGTGATTATTAGTGTAATTAGAACCATTTTCTAAGTCATGCTAAGTCATGACTTATGACTTTGTGATTTGTTAGTATAACTTAGTGTAAACCCTAGTTTTCCTTAACCTAGAAGTTGCCATGACCATGTGAGCTTAGCCATAGGCTTAGAACATCAAATTAATGACTTTTGGCCAAAAGGGTATTTTGGTAATTTACTAGACTTTATTTGTGATTATGTGATTTTAATATTATTTAATCATGGTTAAGTACCATGATTAGTCCCTAACCTATCCTACCCTAATCTAGGGGTTAGCCACTAACCTAGAAGCTTTAGGATGGATTTTTGGTTAAGGGTTAAAGTGGTATAAATATCTAGTTTACCTTTATTGATATTTTTCCTTAAATCAATCCAAATATCTCACCCCTTTACACAAGTCCATGCCTTAGCCATGAAGGAAGGGCAAGGACACCCCCCCATGCCATGGCCGGCCATAGGGCCCCCCCCCTAGCTGGTACACTTCTATATAATCCCATTGTATTAATTCATGGAAAATTTACATGAATTTTAATCTCACAAAATTCCCATTTCTTCAAACCTACACAACTTGAGCAATATTGATCCAAATTCACTCTAGTCTTTTGCATTGGGACCCTACAACATCAAGGGTACTAAGGGAGGATAGCAATCAAGAATTTGGAGGCTTTGGATATCATCAAGTTGAAGGACACACACCCCCCCCCTCTTCTTTAATTTTCGTTGGATTGCACCAATAGATAAATTCCCTCAAACATAGTTAAAATCCTGTTTTTTCTTCATAAATGCATTCATATAGGACTACCATAACTGTGGGTAAAATTTGGTGGAAATTAGAGTCGGTTAGGTGTCCGTATTGGACACGTATCCTAAGCTAGAAACCCTTGTTTGTTGAAATGCCACATAGGATTTGTTTTTGTTAAAATGTAGAACAAATTACACTTTTGTGAAGCCCTAGACATGTAGGTCACATACCCAGTGGACTGAGCACATTTTCATACTGTGTCCGTGTCCAAATTGGACACGAACCCACTGCACGAGACTCTCGTGCATGCCCTGCTACCCCATCCTTCGTGCGCACTGCACAGGCACCTAGGACACGTGATATTTGACACGGACACGGGGGCAATGTCTGCGAACATGCCCCTAAAGTCTTGTATCGCGTCGTGTCGTGTCGAGTGAGAAATCTCACTCGTACTGGACACGCCCTGTCAGCACACACGCGCGCGGGGGCAACTTTGAACGTGTCGTGTCGCATGGACACGACACTTGGGTGTCTCGTGATGACATGGGCATGTAGCCCTATTCGTGGCGTACACGTATGCACGACCACGAGACGTATCGTGTCTCGTGGTGTGTCTACGAGCGTGTGGAATGCGTGCACGACGCTGTGCACGCGTTGCGTATCATAAATTTACCCGAGTGGGGATTTTGTGTGTTTTGACACATGAATTCGTGTCGTGGTGTCGTGTCAGGTACCTAGGACACTAGGGTATGTATGGGGCACCAGTTACCAACCATTAGAATCGAGCCTTAGCTCGTTTTAGTGTGTGTAAATCGGGTTATCCTAGTTTCGAGTGCACAGTGCACTGTTTCCAGGTTTTAGGATTTTCCAGTTTTGCAAAATCGATTTTCAAATCGATTTTAATTATGTTTTATACATTGTATTAGTATATTTTAGTATGTATATACATAGTATATATGTATATGTGAGTGTGGGTGAGTTTTGGGGATAAATGGTAGTGTATAGGTGTAGTTGTGTGTGTATATGCATATATATGTATATATGTACTGTGTGTGTGTGTGTTTGGGGGCTGGATTTGGTTCCAGGAAACCAAGAACCACCACCTCTCCCTTACTGTTCAGTCCCCCTCTCTCTCACTGTCATGTTCTTCCTCTCTCACTCTATGTCCCTCTCACTTCCCTCTATATATATATAGAGTATATAAATAAAAGTTTATATATATATATATATTTATATATATATATATATATATATATATATATATATATATATATATATATATATATATATATATATATATATATATATAATATACATATATATGATATATGTATACTTTTGTATTAGGTCTCATTATGTCATATATAGTGTATTATATGTATGTGGGTTTTGTATATATATAGTTTTAACATATTGATATTGGGTAGTGGATAGATAGTGTATATCTATATATATAGATATATATATATATATATATATATATATATATATATATATATATATATATATATATATATGTATGAATTCTAGTTATAGGTTATATGGAAACCCTATGACTAGCCTATGGCCAAGATTATTAGCCTATGGCTTGGGGCTAACCCTAATGGCCCAAAACCCAACTTGTTGACCCTTGTTGACTAAGGGTTGACCAAAGTCAACCTTAGGTCAAAGTTGACCTAGTTAACCTAGAATTGACTAAGAATGACCTAAAACAACTAGTTTGACTAGTTTGACTAAAACCCTAACTAGTTGACTAGTGTTGACCTAACTTTGACTAGTTTGACTTTAGAGTTGACCAAGAGTTGACTTTTGACCAAATTGACCTAGAATCATGTAGTATGCATAGTAGACTTCATTTTTACTATTTAGAACACATTGTGACTTGTGTTGCTCTGATCAGGAGCCAGACACCTCTCCTCAGACAGCATATTCTCTACAGACATTCATACAGCAGGCGAGTACATTTTCTGACCGTTTCATACTTGTTCAGGCTTTACTTCTCGCTCTAGATTACTTTACTTGATGCTGTCACATTGGTAACACGGATTGGTACTATATGGATCTTTACATTAGATGTTATCCCTCTCGGGAGCATCGGGTACTTCATGTTATGTGTGTTTCACTATCATCATGTACTCCTATGCTTCCATCATTCATGTGCACTCATATGATCATGTACTCTCATGTTCACAGAGCCCTCATGTATACTATCATGTGCACCCTTTCATGGGCCCCATGTGATATCATGTATAATAACGTAATTTGTATAGATCCTTGTGTATTGATTGGGGTAACGGGGGAGTAGAAGTGGACATGTGAATAATTCCAAAGTAGTGTAATCATGTGCAAACTCAGTAGTATAATCATGTATAAATTCTAGCCATTCACATGCCTATCTTGTGCTCTACATCACTAGTCACTTATAGTTCTCTATATACAGTAGATATTTCATTACAGCTATCACTTTTACAGCGTATATTTCCTTTCAGCATTTCTCGTATCTTACTCTATTGCCTGTATCGTATTTCCTAACCTGATATGAACTGTGTGAGATGTATTGTGCTCGTTCCTGTCCTGACTGGACCTGTTGAAAATATTACAGAGGATGAGGCCCTGGTGACTACCTATTATGGAGCAGGACTAGATGATACTTATGTTGTGGACCCTCAGCAGGATCCACCTGCAGCTGAGGATGTTGCCCCAGTAGTCTAGGCTAGTTTAGCTAGACAGTCTTTCTGTATTATCTTTTTGTCTCACATTCTGAGTTGTATTTTGAGATGTTGAGATGTATAGACTCCTAGACTTATTCTGTATATTGGGTTGACATTCTGATGTTATGTATCCTAGACACTTAGACTTATTTCATCTATTCTACTGTTCTCCTAGAGTTATTGTCTATCTATTTATCTTTCATTCTTCTACCTAGATGTGATTGAGATTGTTTTCTGTTTGTCACCTCCATTCGGAGAGTATAAACTGTACAGGTACATTTTATATTGTTAGATGATTGACCTAGGACAGCGTTCTACCGCCGACACTGCGGCATAGGCTGGACGTACCCACTTTTCGTGCCCCTATATAGGGTATGGGTCGTGACATTTATACTAGGGAAACTTGATCACAGCATAGGAAAAAAAATCAGAAAAATAAGGGTATATCAGGTATATTGATATTCTATAAACACTTGTTGTATTTAGGTCTAGGTTATTTTAACAGTTTTCTGTTTTTCAGATAGTTCAAAAGCATGCAACGCCAGAACTGTTGATCCACCTATACTTGAAGGTTTCGAGCTTCCACTACCTTCTATCGCCACTACTATCCCCATGGGTAGTACGTAGTTGACGGAGACGTTGAAGAGTCCCTTGACAACCAGAGGGAGCAGGCCATCCTTTTCCAACCCAGACTTGTGGATACACTCTCCGAGCCAGAAAAGAGTTCTGATTCTTAGACTATCGGATACTTGGACTTTTCCGACACCGAGCACATATCTTGCACTAAAGAGCAGATCTAGAACCTGGAGTCACCATTGAAGATCGTCCAAGTTTCTAAGGACCCGACTTCTCTGAAGATTAGAGCCACCAGCCAGGAGATCCAGAATGTAGCACGAATAATAGGACGCAACAGGAAGCTGAAGCTCATGAAGAACATGAAGACTGATTATGAAGATATCAACTATTAGGGATCAGCAAAGCGTCGTAACACTCAGTCGGCGTTTCTTCGGTCACACCACCAGTCGCGTCATCGGGAACAGATCTCAATAGCCAGCACGCTAGCAGACGTATACTCCTATCAGAGGCTCTGCATTTCAGCCCTAGCAGGAGATCCAGACTCAGATTCAGATGATGACCATTTGTGCTTTCCCCTGCCATCCAGACATCGCTTTGAGGAGTGTCGCGAGAGACTCGGTTGTTTATACTACGAACTTTTGCCACTGCATGAAGGATTGCCAGGATATCGCTGATCGTACTACCAAGGACGAGCATGAGGAGCACTAATACCACAGAAGAAGGACCCGTCTCTCCAGATTCAGCAACCGCATGGAGCACTGCCGCAAGGACCAGCCTATATCAGGACAACTGAAGAAATTGAAGTGATTCCAGTCCCGGAGAAACACTGAAGATAGACTGAAGATAGAAGACTCTTTTGCATGGTTGGAGGAAACCATGGATCATGATTCATAATCTAGTTTTTCCTTAGATTCCTCTTGCACCTAGATTGTTTCTTAGAAACTTTCTTGTTTCCTATTTAAGGATTATTAGATTTTATTTCCTATTCTGGAACCTTGGTCGCTATTCAAAATGTATTTTGAAAGTTGGTTTCCATTCTTGTTCGTGACTCTGCTCTTATTCAAAATTTTCTTCCTGCTCGATAACTTATTTCCTATGGCGTCATTTCCTAATTCAAAATTTTGGTTCTACTCAAATTTTGTTCCCCATTCAGACCCTGTTGATATTTACTTCGGATTACATTCCTATTCAAACTTATGCCATTCAAAACTTTGTTTGAATCTTGCTTCTATTCGAGATTTCATTTGCAGATTTCGTTTTCTAACTTTAAAACTTTGACTCGTTCCCTATGAGATTTTATTTCTCATTCGTGAATTATTTTTCGTTCTATTCACGATCTTGTTTGATCTTGCCTCGTATTTTGAGATTTCACTTATTTCATATCCGCTATTTAATACCATATTTTTATATTCATTTTTCATGACTTTGTTTTCTATTATTGGATTCTACTTGAAATTTTGTTTCCTATTTGAACTGTGTACTATTCGAGAATTATTCCTACTCGAAATATCATTTTGAAACCTTGCTTGAGCCTTCGCTTCTATTGATGCTTGTTGGGATTCTATTTCCTATTCCTGATTTTATTTTTATTCGAGATTGTTCTTTATCTGCGGCTTTGTTTGAAACTTAAATTGAGATTTGCTTGTCTTATATTTATGATCCAATACCTTGTTTCCTATTGAAACTTGTTTTTTAGTTATTATTCAAATCTTGATTCCTCGTTGAGATTTTCTATTCGAGATTTTATTTCCTAATCACGACTTGTTGACATTGGTTTTCTAATTGAGACCTTGTATCTATTGGAGGTTGTTTTCCCTTCAAAATTTTGTCTGAGGTTTCGTTGTTAATTGAGATGTTGTTGAACCTTGTTTCCAATACGGGATTTTATTTCTTATTTTGAAACTTGTCTCCTGTCTAATAACTTGCCTCAGTTCATCCTTCGAGACTCTGTTATCCTTTCGGGATAACGTCCCACATAGGGAATCTTGTTACCATTCCAGATATCAGTTGAAATTTCGTTATAATTTGAAACTTCGTCATGTCTGAAATTTTAAATCTCCCTGGTTGCCCTTTTGTACTCACCGATGGGATCCCTTGTCGTTTCTTAGCACCTAATAAATCCTTGTATTCTAACAGTCAGGTAACTTCACCATTTTCGTGACTTGGACTATTGAAACTCATTTTGAACTCCTTGAAACTCTTTTAAAATTCCTAGGGATAAAGTCGAGAGGCTATTCGATGACCTACTATGGCATGACAGTTGCGCGCTGCAGCCATTAGCTGGATTAGGAGACTGAGGGTTCACTGCAGCCAGTAGCGTACTGGCGAGGAAGGAACTTTAAGTTGAAGTGATTTCAGACAATTATAGGTTTTCGGGTACTGTCGAGACTTGTCATATTCTTCATACCTTGATCTCTTGGGTTGCTTCGTCAATGATTGTTGGAAAATGGATGAGGTTGACAGATTATTCGGTGATATATTGTTATTTGAGTCACGGAGCCGAAAGTCCACTGCAGTCAGATATATATTGGCGGGGTAGGGATTCTAGGCAAAGTGATTTTAAATTGCTATATGTTCCCGGACACCATGGAAACTATATCCCTTTTTATATGATTATTGGTTTTCGAGAATCACAGATCCTTGCACGTTCATCCTAATTTGATATTGTATCTCCTGAGTATTGCGTACATCTCCTCAATCAACCCTTGCTAAATTTTTCTTCTAGCATTTTATCGTTAGATCATTGAATTCCTCAAAATTGTATATTACCAGATTGTGATTCCGTACTTCATTTGTGATTTGTCTAAACTTCGATCTAAAGTCATGTCTATCTGACCATGATTTTCTATCTTGTTCTAGTCTACCTGTGTTAAACTATCGATTTTTGATCGTACTTAATATTTGTGTCCTCATGAATTTGCTCATGTAAGATACAATTGAACTTTATTCCATTCGTGCATATTTAATCCTTGATCATTGTTAGATTGTATTATTTTCTTGTGTATAATTATTGTATTTAATCTCGAAGGCTCAGGGCGTCTCAGAGTTGCACAGGATCGACAGAAGCACTGGGCGGACAGCAACAGACGGGCACTTGAGTTTGCGGTTGGAGATAGAGTGTTCCTGAAGATCTCACCGACTAAAGGCGTCATCAGATTTGACAGAGGCGGGAAGCTCAGTTCGAGATTCATTGGACCTTTCGACGTAACGGCACAAATTGGCAAGGTGGCATATCGACTAGCGCTTCCAGACAGCTTGGAGGGAGTGCACGACGTTTTCTACGTATTCCAGCTTCGACACTACATTCCGGACCCGAGCTATGTGGTGGACTTTTCGGAGCTAGAGATGGGTCCGAGTTTGACCTATGAGGAGCAGCCAGTGGAGATCCTTGACAAGAGAGAGAAGCAGCTACGGAATCAGGTTATTCCACTAGTCTGTACCACTCTCCAGGAGAGTCCATATGGGAGCGCGAGGATGAGATGCGGGAGCGCTATCCCAGTTTGTTTATTTGAGTGTATTTTGATATTGAGAATTTTAAATACAATAAATAAATTGTGTTGAACCTTCTTGAGATTTGCTTTGAGTTGTTTTGTTGCCTCTCAAATTTCGAGGACGAAATTATTTTAAGGAGGGGAGATTTGTAACTCCACTTCCCGATTTTTCAGAAAATAAAATTTTGATTTTAATAATAACAATTGATTTATTTGGGTTTTAAATAAAAGTTAATTTTTATTTATTTTAATTAGTATTATGGTGATTGATATTTTAGAGGGAAATAAATTGGGAGCAATTTTCAAATTTGAAAAGTTGTTACAACCAACTTGTGGTCCCCTCATTTTTCAAAAAAAATTTAACTGATTTTTTAAGATTTTTTGTAATAATGAAAAGGCAGAGGTTGTTTTTATAAAAATGTTCGGGTGGAGGGACTTATTAAAAAAACGTTTCGGGGCGGAGGGTGTTTTCTGCAAAATTTCACAAACGTTTCCTTATAACCAAGCTGGAGAGAGAAAGAGAATCAAGTTAATTCTTTTTTTTATTTTTCTATGCAATTCTTCTCTATCCCCAATTCCTTTTCGAGCCAGACCTAAATCGACGACCCCGACGACTTCGGCGGTGGTGACCCCGACGACTTCGGCGGTGACAATCGACGATGGCCCTAGCTCGGCGACGGATGTCTGCTCTCCGGTGACGGAGACTCCGACGACGGCGATGGTGGTGTTCCGACGATGGCGACGGTGGCTTATTTTATCTCCGGCAGCCAGCAACAACTCCGACGGCGTGTAGACGTCCTCGTCTCTCCGGCGATGCGGTGTTCATCCATCTGTTCAAACCTCTTCGATCAGAAAGTTCGACGGATCGGTGAGTTCTGTTGCAATCCCCTCTTTCTAGTTGTTCTGATCGTGATTGATCTAACTATTCTGACCGGGGACTCCAGAACGACATCATTCCCTCTCTAGGAATGCGATTCCTGCTTCGAGGAGGCGGCCGATCTCAATTCCTGGTAATTCTTGGATCCTAAATTGTTGATTAGGAGTTGCAGTATCATTTCTAAACAATTTCTGAGTTCGTCTTGTTTATTTGTATTAGATTGATGGTTCTTGAATTTGCGAGTAACCGATCTGGATTTTCGGAATAGTTAAGCCTGGCCGAACCATTCTATATGATGTGGCTGTAGGAATCCTGGAATACGAAGGTCGTGTCCGATTTTGGGAATCAAGTTTCAAAGTTGGATGGATTGCTTCCCAGGTAAATTCTTCTATAAATTCTTATTTAATTAGTTGTGCCTGGTGCTTTTGGTCCTAATTCTTGTACCGTGTTGATGTTTCATGCGTTGTGTTCGTCGGGCGTGCGTTCATTGGTGATTGGATCGTGTCCGAGGTTATGTGCTGGATCGATTGTGTTATGGTATTGGCTGTGTCGGCTATAGCTGGGTTGTGTCCAGGAGCAGAGTGTTCGAACCCTGTGTTATGTTCAGGTGGGCGTATCATTTGGCTCGTGTTCTGCCAGTGTTTATGTCCTGCTGCATTCATTTTTGGCGTGCGTGTCCAGTACTCTGTTCATGACCGAGCTGTTCGTATCCATAGGAGGGGACGTTTTCAATCAGCGTGTGTTCGAAGACCCAAAGTTGAGCCGAGACCCTTCCGAGTCATAAGCTGTGAAAATTTCTTATTAATTTACATTCAATCGGGTTGTATATATATTTCTTTTGGTTTTAATGTATTCTTTTAATTGGTTGTGTGTATACCTTTTATAAACTTTCAACTTGTTTTAGCAGTAACCTTGGGATTCAATTGAGTTGGTTTTATGTGTTTGGAAGCTTTGTAGAGATTGAACCTAGAATTTGTTTGAATGTGGATCAGGTGGCCTATCAGGAAGTTGTGGGGTTTTCTTTGCATACTACTAGATTCTGTTCTGGTTTTTGTTATTGAGTTGAATTGATAAATTCATATTTGATAAAGATTATCCATATTTGGATTGAATAAGTAATCTGTATTTGTGTTGAGTAACCTGGAGTTAAGCCTTAAACTGTAACTTTAAACTTCAAAGCGGCGTTGAATGTCATTGTGAGATGGGTCTCAACATGTGTACGTGCAGACTACTAGATGGGTACTGAACTATAATCTAGTATTCATTTTTACATTCTTGCTTACATTTTGGACTAATGGATTGGGTCGAATGTTGGAATCATCTACAAGGATGGATTGGGTTGGTATTGCATGTTTGGTTCAAGGTTATCCCTTGCTGTTGGATCTTAGATCCAATTGGCTGTCTTGAACTTGTCGGGTGGGCCAAGTTGTGTTAACTATACCAAAAATTGGCATTCTTGGTTGTGTTGATAAAAGAGTGTGGGTTAGTGGTATATCTAGTTGGTAAAGTGTATGGCTAGTGCATTAATACATTTATACTATAGATAGTTGTGGTTAGAGAATAAATATCTAGTTGGATTAATTGTGTAGACCTTAACCAACTTGTACACATTATCAAATTCAGGTGGACATAGAGACTACTATTTTCCTATTTTCGATCTTCCCGGAGCAAAGGCAAGTACATTCTATGGTCTTGTGCATTTCATTATATTCTGTACTTTCTTGATTGACACGCTGCAACACGACATGTATTTCTGGTGCTCATGTTCCTTGTTCTTATTACTTGTACCTGGGGTGGGGAAATAGACTATTTGTGTGACCAAACCCAAGAAACAATTCAGGTGTGTTTAGCTTAGACCCCGCATCGTGCATGCGGGTCCTAAGCCGTACCATTCATGTGCTTTCATGTGCTTACCCCTAGCCGATCACATAATTAGTTATATTTTAAATATAGTACGCACATGCAGGAGATATGCCTTGTACTTATTTCTTGTGATTCCTGAGATACCATGTTCTTTCATGTTCTTACATTTCATGTTCTTTCATGTTCTTACATTTCATGTTCTTTCATGTACTTTACACACCATGTTCTTTCTTGTGCTTTACATATCATGTTCCCTTGTACTTTCATATCATGATGTCTTGTTCATTACCTAGAACTGTACTTTGCTCCGCTCCTGACTAGATAAGTTGCAGGTATATTTGCAGGATTATCACTCTACCTTATGGGTCAGAGCCCAGGATCTTAGCTGAACCGGATGGTCATGACTTAGCTTGAGGTTTCAGGTTTAGACTGTTAGCTTTACTCTTAGATATTGTCTTTAGAATTCATGTACATTTCACTCTTGATGACTCGTACATTTATATACATAGAATTGTGGATTATGGTGATCATTCTAGGATACGTTTTTAGATGCTGTGATTATATACATTTATGATTATCTGGTTAGACTTCCCTAGTTTGGTACAACTTACTTCATCGTGTCTAACGACGAAGGCTGGGCGTGTCTGACTAGTGTCCGATTATTCGGGAGCGGGTCGTGACATAAGCAAAAATATTGTCTATAGTAATTTTCTTTCTATCCCAACTTTCTCTTGTACTCATATAACTTAAAGATATTTCTTCTGAAATTTGTTCATCGTCATGTGTCTCTTCAGGAGCTATCTTAGACTGATCATTCAAATTTTCTATAGTGCTTTCTTGTTTTGAAACTATTTTCTCTTCCGGATTAATTACTTGTATCCTTTTCTTTCATGGGTTTTTATCTTTAGCACCAACAGGGTGTCCACGTTTCATGTATGGTTTTAGTGAGCCATTATGTTGTCCTTCAGGGATATCAATTTATGCTGGTGTATTTATTGTCGGTATATGAGATTTTGTCACTTTCTTAATATCAGTGAATGCATCTGGCAACTGATTTACGATATTTTGTAAATGAATGATCATTTTCACTTCTTGCTCATATCTACTTGTGCGTGGGTCAATAAAAGATTGTACATTCCATGTAATTTCATGTCGTTGACATTTTATCTTCCCCTAGTGGTGGGAAAACTGACTCATCAAAATGGCAATCAGCAAACCTTGCCTCAACGTATTTTATTATAGATGGAGAATCAAAATCAACATAAATTCTAAGACGTCTTTGTGGGCCCATGTTTGTTCGTTTAAGTGTAGAAATGGGGATATAAACTGCATAACCAAAAACTTTTAAGTGTGAAATATCAGGTTGCTGGCCAGAAACAAGTTGCAATGGTGAATAATTATGAAATGAACTTGGTCGAATGTGGACCAATACAGCTGCATGTAATATTACATATCCCCAAACAGAAGTGGGTAAACTTGATCTTAGAAGTAAATGTCTGGCAATCAATTGCAACCTTTAAATAAAAGACTCTACAAGTCCATTTTGAGTATTCATATGTGCAACTGAATGTTCGACATTAATGCCAATTGACATGCAATAATCATCAAATGCTTGAGATGTATATTCACCCGTATTGTCAAGACGGATAGTCTTGATAGAATAATTAGGGAATTGAGCCCTTAACCTTATAAGCTGAGCAAGAAGTTTAGCAAAAGCAACCGTTCGTGTTGACAGTAGACTTACATGTGACCAGTTAGATGATGCATCTATTAAGACCATAAAATAACGAAATGGTCCACAAGATGGGTCAATAGGTCCACAAATATCCTCTTGTATTCTTTATAAAAACATAGGGGACTCAATATTAACTTTCATTGGAGATGGTCTTACAATTAATTTTTCTTGTGAGCATGCAACACACACACAATCATGAGGTAAAAGAATCTTCTGGTTCTTCAGAGGATGCCCACGTGAGTTTCTAACTATTCGATGCATCATACTTAATCCAGTGTGGCCAAGTCGATCATTCCAAAGCATAAAAAAATTTAGATCATTGAACTTCTGGTTTATCGCAGTGTTAGATTCTATGGCACTTATGTTTGCATAATACAATCTTGATGAGAAAACTGAAAGTTTTTCTTTCACATGCTTCTGGCATAAATCATTGGATGTAATAGATAAATATTCCATATTTCTCTCATTCATAGTCTCGATATGGAAACCATTTAGACGTATATCTTTGAAACTTAGCAAATTTCTTTTTGACTTGCTAGAATATAAAGTCCCTTTCATCAAAATATTTGTTCCACCTGATACTATAATGTTCGCTCTTCCGGAGCCCTCAATCGGTTTTTTAGTACCAAAAATTGTACTAACATTTGCTTTTGCCAATTTTAAGTTCGAAAAATATTTTCGATCTCGAAGAATTTTGTGCGTTGATCCACTGTCAACCAGACATATATCTTCGCTGTTGGAGTTGTTCACTGCATCTTTAATTTTCATATTTCTATAAACAAAAAAAATGAAGTAAGAAACATTATGAAACTTAATTTATTATTTCGATATTATAATGGCCAAGACTTAGAAACATGAGAATACAAGCATTGAACTAAAATTAAACTTAGGAAAATAAAGTTCAAATAGTCTAAATTCCAACATAATCATTTTAGTTCTTTCCATTGCCATCATTATCATCCAAAACTTAATCCCATTGATTCCTTCACTTGGCTCGTTCAATAAATCATCAACATCTAGATGAGTAAATTCCATTAGATTATTTTCATCTTCAACAATTTTACTGAAATCTGCAAAATTGATTTCTTTCTCTTTTCCTTTACCCTTGATAGATGTCTGGTAAAGGTCAATTAGGTGCTTTGTTGTACGACAGGTACGATACCAATGCCCTTTTGCTCCACACCTATAGCAAGCCTCTTCATAATTCTTCGAAGAATCTATTTTCGTACCCTTTTCTTGATCATATTTTTTGCCATTGTTGTGTAGAACCCTAGGGGGGGTGAATAGGGTAATTAAAAAATAACTACAACAATTGATGCAATAAGGATAATTGAAAGTAAAGAGTTGAAAGATCAAGCACAAACGCAAGGATGTATCCTGGTATCCTCTTTTGAGGCAGTCCAGTCCTGGAACTCTCTCCGGCTTTAATCCACTATTTAACCAAATAGTACACACGAGTTTGGATCCGAAGAACTCGCCAACTTCAACACGAGTTTGGATCCGAAGACTCGCCAACTTCTACACACGAGTTTTCTTACGAAGGCTCGCCAACTTCAAACAAAAGAGAATGAGAACTTGTTGATCTTCTAACACGTGAAGATCGAAATGTACAACTCTTTAATACTCTAGCACTTTGGGAGAGGATGACAATGAAAAGCTTGGAAGAGTATTAATGGTGGAGCTCTTGGTTGTTGGAAAATTTATGGAAGAGTTGGTGAAGAAGCTCAAGAGAGAGAGAGAGCTTTCTTTTATAAGAGAACCAAGAGTTGGTGGCATTTAATGCTCTGAATACAGACAGACCGGCATACCGTCGGTATGCAGCGGCATACCGTCGGTATACCGGCCAAATAGTAACGGTCATATTAATGACCGTTAGAGAGCATTAAATGCGGCCATTAATGCTAGTCAGAGCAATTCGAAAATCAAATATTTGAAATCCGGTATACCGCCGGTATGCCGGAGCATGCCGCCGGTATGTCGACAATTGTCACAGCAAGTTTTGAGTTGCTAAAAACGGTATATCGCCGGTATGCCGGAGCATGTCGTCGGTATGCCGACAATTTGTCACAGCAACTTTTGGGTTGCTAAAAACGGTATACCGTCGGTATGCCGGAGCATGCCGTCGGTATGCCGACAATTTGTCCCAGCAACTTTCTGGACAAGAAAAGCGGTATACCGTCGGTATGCCGGAGCATGCCGTCGGTATGCCGACTATTTGTCACAGCAACT
The DNA here is from genome assembly GCA_029216955.1 of Iris pallida. Lineage (NCBI taxonomy): Eukaryota > Viridiplantae > Streptophyta > Magnoliopsida > Asparagales > Iridaceae > Iris > Iris pallida. Next base: position 5,864,864 of record JANAVB010028000.1, on the reverse strand, counting down.
TTCTGTATGCTAAAAATGGTATACCGCCGGTATGCCGGAGCATACCGCCGGTATGCCGCTCTGTAGCTATTTGATTTTTGACTTGTTCTTTTTACTGCCATCCGTCCTTAGGTGTTTACAGATATACCTAGACCAGTACAGACTCGAAGACTCTAGGCAGGAAGACGCCGTCTTGTGCAGGGAACGCCGGTAACTGCTCCAGTCTTCAAAGTGAAAGAGATAGCGCTTGAACGGAAGAACTCCATGTAGTCGGTCTTCTAAGAATATTCGAATCTGAAGCACAGAAGACTAAACTACGAAGATGCTGTTAATTAATCAAAATAAAATGTGCCAACAAACTCCTCCATTTTGATAATTGACAAAATAGATAGATAGCATCTTCAGGGAGTAGCTCCCCCGTAGGTAGACAGCTCCCTCTCAATACGATTTCTCCCCCTTTGTCACTTAGTCAAAGATGGGGATAATCAATAGAAACAGTGCATAATAATAAAAATGACATGAGTATATAAGGAGAAGCATGCATTAATATATTGAAGGGAACGAAGAATACATGCTTGACACAACCATAACATATTGAAAACATAAAAGACACTCCACCATGAGAGCCAAACACTATAGAAACCCAGAGATTAAGTCCCCGAAGGACAGCAAACAACTAGAACAACCACACACCAGTCCCCGAAGGACCACAAAAGACAACATAAAGAAAAACATATAAAAACTAGAAACACTCAAAAATCGAAACCATCATCAAAAGGGAGTCCATCCCTAATCCTCAGCCGGATCATCATCATCATCACCCTGAGCTTACTGGAAGGCGCCAAAAGGATCAATGCCGTCAGGGTACATAAACCCATAGGCATTGGGGTCAGAGAAGCGCGGGCCCGTGTACATGGGATCCTGAAGATTAAGATCCAAAAAAGCATCACGGTCTTGAAGCGTGCGCTGAATAAAGTACCCCTGATCGTGGAAACGAGTCTGGATCAGGGCGCCAAGTCCACGAGTGTGGGCCCGCATATGCTCCTCCGCTTGGGCCATCCGCATATCAAAGTGCTGCTGAGTGAGCGGCATATAACGGCCCGAAGTAGGAGGGGTAGATGTGGGAGCAGCAGGAGTGGATGCCGGTTGCTCTTGGGAAGATGAGGCACGGGAAGTAGAGGTACCAGCAAGGGTACGGAAGACAACAAGATATGAGGGGATGCCATCCGAGGAGCAGAGAGGCAGATCAACATGTTTGGCCTCCATAAGCAGAGTGATAAAAGAGCCATAGTAGAGATTCTGCTTCCCCGAAGGCAAGAGACGCCGGAATTACAGAAGAAGAGTCTTCGGGAAGGAGAATCGCTTCCGGGCATAGAGATGATACATGCAGACGAGGGCATCACCGGTGATTGCGTCATAGTTCCCGCCCTTAGGAAATAGAGTGTGGCAGACGATCCGATGGAGCTCGTAGTAAAATGGCTCCAGCTGGACAGAGAGGGCCGGGATGGCAGGAGGGTTGGGACCCTTGCAGATGATACGGCAGAATTCGTCGAAAGGTGACGCCGCCGAGGAGTTGAGAGCACCCAAAGATGGTAATGCTTCCCCTTTGTCCGGGATGCCTAAGATGTTCTCCACTTCCCGAGAAGTAAGACGGAAGTGACGGTCATTGACCATAGATTGAATGGCGGATGGATCGTCGTCATCCCCTCTCATGTTGCAATAGAAAAGCCGGACAGCAGCGGGGTAGACCGGAATTTGGCGCCGAAGAAGAGAGGAGAGACCGGCATCGTCAAACAAAGCGACGTGACCGAGGAAGAGGTTCCAATTGATCGCCCGTCCCTTGAACACGTTGTGATGGACGAAGTACTGGAACCAAAGCTCGGCCGCCAGAGAGTTGGAGAAGATGCGTTAGTCATAACCGGTAGGTAGCGCCACCGGGATGAAGGGGTTGAACATGGAGGAGGAGGAGGATCGGGGGCGCTTAGGGTTAGCCATGAAGGAAGATTAGGTTTTGGTTCTTTGGAGTGGATGAAGGAGGAGTAGGAGAAGTGAGGGAAGAATAAAGATTTTAAAGAGGAGGAGGAAGATGAAGAGGTGATTTGAAAGGGGAGGAGGGAGGGAACGGTTGTAGAGGAGAAGTAAAGTGGGGAGATGAAAAGGTGATGGGAAGTTATGATAGTGGAGTAAAAAGAGGAGAGAAAGAGGGAAGATGATTTGAAGGGTAATAAATAAGAAGGGAGTTGAGGAGATGGGTAGTTATGAGGGATGGGATGGAAGAGAGGGAATAAAGAAAGGATAGAAAGAATAAAGGAAGAGAGATAAAAGAAGTGGGCCTGAATCCAGAATAGGTGTCATGCCCGCCTCCATCCGGCATACCGGCGGTATGCCGACGTGTACCGACGGTATGCCGAGTTTCGAAACAGAACCTAATTCTGCTTCGAAAAACGGCATGCCGCCGGTATATCGCTGTATGCCGTCGGTGTGCCGGTCGAGTAAGATTATGGATCGAAAGATAAAATGCCTAGTTCACGGCAAAGGAAGGTGAAGCAATCTTCCGGAAGAGGTTTAGTGAAAATATCGGTTAATTGATAGGTAGTATCAATAAAATCAAGACGAATATCCCATTTTTGTTGATGGTCACGAAGAAAATGGTGTCTAATTTCAATGTGCTTCGTGCGTGAGTAACAAATCGAGTTTTTCGTGAGATTGATAGAGCTAGTGTTATCACATTTAATAGAGGTGCATGAATGAGAAATGCCATAATCTAAAAGTGTTTGTGACATCCAAAGAATTTGTGCACAACAACAACCAACCGTAATATATTCTGCCTCAGTGGTAGAAAGAGCAACAGAATTTTGCTTCTTACTAAACCACGATACCAAAGACTTTCCTAGGAATTGACATGTGCCGCTAGTGCTTTTCCGATCAATCTTGCATCCGGCAAAATCTGCATCCGAAAAGCCATGAAGCTCAAAGGATGAGGATTTCGGATACCAAAGACCCATGTGAATGGTGCCTTTGAGATAACGATAATGCGCTTAACGGCACACAAATGTGATTCCTTTGGGTTGGCTTGATATCGTGCACACAAGCAAACACTAAACATGATATCCGGACGGCTAGCAGTTAAATAAAGTAAGCTACCGATCATACCTCTATACTTACGAATGTCGACCGATGTGCCATCTTCATCATTGTCAAGCTTTGTTGTAGTGGCCATAGGAGTCCTCATTGATTTAGATGAGTCGAGGTCGAAACGCTTGAGGAGGTCCTTTGTATATTTTGCTTGATTGATTAAGGTTCCTTTTGGTCCTTGCTTGATTTGTAACCCCAAGAAGAACGAGAGTTCACCCATCATACTCATTTCAAATTCTTCCTGCATGACTTTAGCAAATTCTACACAAAGTGTGTTGTTAGTAGAACCAAAAATTATATCATCGACATAAATTTGAACCAATAAGAGAGTCCCATCATGAGATTTAATAAAAAGTGTGGTGTCAACTTTTTCCTTTGAAAAATTGTGAGAAACAAGAAAAGAGCTAAGACGCTCATACCAAGCACGGGGAGCTTGTTTGAGGCCATAAAGGGCTTTATAAAGTTTGAACACGTGATTAGAAAATTAAAAGTCTTCAAATCCGGAAGGTTGTTTAACATAAACTTCCTCCTTAATAATATCATTTAGAAAAGCACTTTTAACATCCATTTGAAATAGCTTAAAGTCATTAAAACAAGCAAAAGCACAAAGCATACGAATGGATTCAAGACGTACAACCGGAGCATAGGTTTCGTCGTAGTCAATGCCTTCCTCTTGGTTATAGCCTTGAGCAACCAATCGGGCTTTGTTACGAGTCACTAACCCATCTTCATTAAGTTTGTTGCGAAACACCCATTTAGTTCCAATAATGGGATGATTGCTAGGTTTTGGGACAAGTTCCCAAACCTTGCTTCGCTCAAATTGATTTAGCTCCTCTTGCATAGCTATCATCCAAAACTCATCAAGAAAAGCATCATTAATATTTTTAGGCTCTATTTGAGAGATAAAAGCCACATTGGCACAAAGATCACGAGTGGCGGATCTTGTGCTAACACTTGAGGAAGGATCCCCAATGATAAGCTCCTTAGGATGATTGGTGACAAATCTCCATTCTCTTGGAAGATCCTTTGAAGGAGGCTCAAGAGGAGGAGACTCTTTAGATGGGGTCACAACTTCATTGTTAGATGAAGAAGGACGATCCTTAATAGAGGAGTTCTCCAACCCAAACGAGATGTCATCAATATCCTCGGAAGAGGAGAATGTAGAAGAGTTGAGTTCATTAAAAGAGACATTGATTGACTCTTCGACAACAAGACTTCTTTTGTTAAAAACACGAAAACCTTTACTATGAGTAGAGTATCCAAGAAATATTCCTTCATAGGCTTTTTCTTCAAACTTGCCTAGGTTATCCTTGGTATTCAAAATAAAACAATTGCAACCAAAAACTTTGAAATATTCAATAGAAGGAATTTTGTTGAACCAAAGCTCATAAGGAGTCTTCTTAGTAATAGGTCTAATTAAGACTCTATTAATAACATGACACGCCGTATTAACGGCTTCCGCCCAAAAATATTGGGGGAGCTTATATTGGTTTAACATAACCCGGGCCATGTCGCCAAGGGTTCTATTCTTTCTCTCCACAACACCATTTTGTTGAGGAGTACGAGGACAAGCAAAATCATGTCCAAAACTATTCTTTTCACAAAATCTTTTGAAATCAACATTATCAAATTCTCCTCCATGATCACTCATAATTTTGTTGATAGAAAAACCTTTCTCATTTTGAACACGTTTACAAAAAGCAACAAATTCACGAAAAGTATCACTTTTGCAAGCAAGAAAAATAACCCAAGTAAATCTCGAAAAATCATCAACTAAAACAAAAGCATAAAGTTTGCCACCAAGGCTAGCTACTCTACTAGGCCCGAAAAGATCCATATGAATAAGTTGAAGGGGTCTAGTGGTACTCACAGAGTTGATGGATTTGAAGGATGACTTGGTCAACTTACTTTTCTCGCATTCTTCACATACCATATCCTTTTTTAAAGGGATACTAGGAAGTCCTCGTACAAGCTTCTTGGAGGCGAGGCGAGAGATGGTATCCATGTTGGCGTGTCCAAGCCTCATGTGCCAAAGCCAACTCTCATCGTTCTTTGCAACAAGGCACCTGTCATTGTTAGTACCTTCAACAAGATAAAGAACATAAATATTATTTTCTCTAATGCCTTCATACACAATAGTTCCATTGGAGCTATCGGTAATGTAGCATTTGAGTTTAACAAACTTGATATCATAGCCATTATCGGTAAGATGGCTAATACTAAGGAGATTATGCTTGAGATTAGTAACAAGACATACATTATTAATACAAGGATAAGGAGGAGAACCGATATTACCATTTCCAATAATATAACCTTTAAGATTGTTACCGAAGGAGACGTGTCCTTCTTTCTTCATCGATAGCGTTGTAAAAAGTGAAGCATCACCGGTCATGTGCCGTGAACAACCGCTATCGAGAATCCACTTGCTTCTAGCATGAGAAGGATTCGTTACCTACAACATAAGTTGAAGATGAACATTTTGGTACCCATGATCTTATGGGTCCATGAGTGCTAGTCTTAGGAACCCACTTAAGAACTCTCATGTCAACTTGTTTTCTTGTATAACAAAAGTTTGAAGTGTGACCGACCAAACCACAATAATTGCACATCAAAGAAGATTTAGAAGAAGAAGTGTGAGTGTTGTGCATATGTGAGTTTCTAGTGTGAGAAGTTCTACCATGAGTGTTATGATGATAGTAAAAAGCATGATGAGAGGTGTTCTTCTTAACAAAAGGTCCTTTTCTTGTGTTAAAAAAGGAGTTGTGGGTAGTGTTCATGTAATGGTTATGCCTAGCATTGTGATGAGTGTGAGGGTATCTTGGAGCATGCATGTGAGTGGTATTCTTATTACCTAAATTCTTACTTCGTGTAAGAAGATCATTATACTTAATAGAAGTGGAATATTCTCTTCTATTAGCATCTTGACATTTGTGCATGGCAAATTCATAAGAGCTTCTCATGGATTTAATCTCATCATCCTTTTTCTTGATGGTGTAAAGAGATTCTTGAAATTTGAGTCGCAAAGACTCTATTTCATCCGTGTCGGAAATAGGAGATTTTTCCTTCACATCAATAATGATACTAGAGAGCCTCTCTACTTCAAGTTGAAGAGCCTCAACCTCCTTAAGAGATTTCTTGTATTTATTCCGAATACCTTTGTGTTCTTCATGTAACTCAAGAATGGCTTTCTCCAAATCATCATAGGTAAGAGTGTTTAAGGAAAAATTATCAAGTACCTCATCGGTTACCATGAGACAGACGTTGGCATTGTGTTTGCACTCCTTGTCGTTGTCGGAGTCGCTCGTGTCGCTTTCACACCAAATGCTAGTGTTGGCAAACTTTCTGGAGGACGAGCTTCCCTTGCTAGGCTTCTCGTACTTGCTTGAGTCTTTTCGTATCATCGGACAATCCCTCTTGATGTGTCCGGGTCTTCTGCATTGATAGCATGCCGGGTCTTCTTCATTGTCCCGTCTAGAGCGGTTGGCCTTGTTGAACTTTAAGAACTTCCGGAAGTGCTTAGCTGTGAGAGCTATTTCTTCATCATCGTCCGACTCATTGTCATCGGAGCTATCCTTGGAGTAGGACCTTGATGCTTTGAGAGCAAGAGTCTTCTCCTTTTCTTTAGTCTTCTCCTTCTCCTTCTCTTGAATGGAGGATTCCTCTTGGTCCTTCATGTCAAGCTCGTGAGTCATTAGCTTACCCATGAGGGTCTCTAGGTTCATGACGGTTAGATCGTTCCCCTCAATGATTGCGGTAGCTTTAGGACTCCAAGCTTTCGTCAATCCTCTAAGAATCTTCCTTATCTTTTCATGAGCGGGATATTCCTTTCCAAGAGAAGAGAGAGGGTTAATGATGTCACCAAAACGAGTAAACATGCTAGCAATAGATTCATCATGCTTCATTTTAAAAGACTCATATTCTTGCGTGAGTCTACTGATCTTGGATTCCTTCACTTGTGAAGTACCCTCGTGTGTGACTTCAAGTAACTTCCAAATCTCATTGGAAGTCTTGCAAGTAGAGATTCGATTGAATTCACTACTGTCGAGAGCACAGTAAAGAGCATTCATTGCCTTGGCATCTCGACAAGCAAGCTTCTTCATGTTTTCAGCAAGTGTTTCCCGAAGGGTGTCAGAAGCAATATCCTCAATAGCTCTAGAAGGAGTAGGAAGGCCATTTATCACGCAATCCCATAAATCGAAATCTATGGACTTTAGATAAATGTCCATCCTAATCTTCCAGTAGTTATAGTTGGTACCATCAAATAGGGGAGGCCTATTTGTGGAGTGTCCCTCATTGTGAAACGTGTTGATGCTAGGGTTAGAGGCCATGGATCACTCAAGGGTGTAAATCCAAATCAAGAGAATGAAGCTCTGATACCAATTGTAGAACCCTAGAGGGGGGTGAATAGGGTAATTAAAAAATAACTACAACAATTGATGCAATAAGGATAATTGAAAGTAAAGAGTTGAAAGATCAAGCGCAAACGCAAGGATGTATCCTGGTATCCTCTTTTGAGGCAGTCCAGTCCCGAAACTCTCTCCGGCTTTAATCCACTATTTAACCAAATAGTACACACGAGTTTGGATCCGAAGAACTCGCCAACTTCAACACGAGTCTGGATCCGAAGACTCGCCAACTTCTACACACGAGTTTTCTTACGAAGGCTCGCCAACTTCAAACAAAAGAGAATGAGAACTTGTTGATCTTCTAACACGTGAAGATCGAAATGTACAACTCTTTAATACTCTAGCACTTTAGGAGAGGATGACAATAAAAAGCTTGGAAGAGTATTAATGGTGGAGCTCTTGGTTGTTGGAAAATTTATAGAAGAGTTGGTGAAGAAGCTCAAGAGAGAGAGAGAGAGAGAGAGAGCTTTCTTTTATAAGAGAACCAAGAGTTGGTGGCATTTAATGCTCTGAATACAGACAGACCGGCATGCCGTCGGTATGCAGCGACATACCGTCGGTATACCGGCCAAATAGTAACGGTCATATTAATGACCGTTAGAGAGCATTAAATGCGGCCATTAATGCTAGTCAGAGCAATTCGAAAATCAAATATTTGAAACCCGGTATACCGCCGGTATGCCGGAGCATGCCGTCGGTATGCCGACAATTGTCACAGCAAGTTTTGAGTTGCTAAAAACGGTATACCGTCGGTATGCCGGAGCATGCCGTCGGTATGCCGATAATTTGTCACAGCAACTTTTGGGTTGCTAAAAACGGTATACCGTCGGTATGCCGGAGCATACCGTCGGTATGCCGACAATTTATCCCAGCAACTTTCTGGACAAGAAAAGCGGTATACCGTCGGTATGTCGGAGCATGTCGTCGGTATGCCGACTATTTGTCACAGCAACTTTCTGTATGCTAAAAACGGTATACCGCCGGTATGCCGGAGCATACCGCCGGTATGCCGCTCTGTAGCTATTTGATTTTTGACTTGTTCTTTTTACTGTCATCCGTCCTTAGGTGTTTACAGATATACCTAGACCAGTACAGACTCGAAGACTCTAGGCAGGAAGACGCCGTCTTGTACAGGGAACGCCGGGTAACTGCTCCAGTCTTCAAAGTGAAAGAGATAGCGCTTGAACGGAAGAACTCCATGTAGTCGGTCTTCTAAGAATATTCGAATCTGAAGCACAGAAGACTAAACTACGAAGATGCTGTTAATTAATCAAAATAAAATGTGCCAACATGTTGTTCCACTTCAAGTGGTATGGTCCAACCTTCTTGTTGAAGGCATAATAATTAGGACCACCATGATCTCGAGTTTTACCATGACTGTAACTACGACCATAACCACGGCCATGACCGTGACCACGTCCTTGTCTATAGCTATTTGTATTTGCTTCAGGAAATGGTTGTGATCCAGTAGGGTGGGAGTTATAGTTTTTCATTATGAGCTCATTATTTTGTTCAGCAACAAGTAGGCATAAGATTAATTGAGAATATTTTGTAAAACCTTTTTAATGGTACTACTGCTGTAGGAGCATGTTCGTGGCATGGAAAGTAGTGTATGTCTTTTCCAACATATCTTCTTCTGAAACATTATCTCCGTACAATCTCATTTGAGACACAATTTTAAACATTGCAGAGTTATATTCGTTTACCGTTTTGAAATCTTGCAACCTTAGGCACATCCAATCATAACGGGCCTTTGGGAGTATCACACTCTTTTGATGATCATAACGTTTCTTCAAGTCTTTCCATCAAATAGTTGGATCTTTTACTCCAAGATATTCGAATTTCAGCCCTTCATGGAGGTGATGTCGAATGAAAATCATTGCCTTCGCTTTGTCTTGTTCGCTTGCCTCATTTTTTTCTTTAATAGCATGTGCAAGATTCTTTCCACTCAAATGGATCTCAGCCTCAAGAACCCAAGTCAAATAATTTCTTCCGAAAATATCAAGAGCAGCGAACTCAAGTTTGGTGATGTTTGTCATATGTCTGAAAAAAGAAATATTAATTTAGAATATAATACACATACTCAAATCTACATGTTTGAGTTTTATCAATTAGGCTTCAAATCTAACATATTTAATTTTTTACTACTTGGAAAGAGCAAACAACAATCCTTTTTTTGGTCCTATATGTTGGTTAAACTGTCGATTTTTTTTTCAAAAGATGACTCGATTCCCTGTCAACTTCCTAATCATAGTTCATAGAATAAGTTTTATTAGCATCAAACTTTTAGTACTATTAATCTCACCAGATATGCAAGTTTTGTAAAGATAGCAAGAGTAAAAGTATTTAATTAGGACCTTTGTAGAGGGTATGAAAGGACACACTTATGCTATATAAATATTAAGCAATTCCCATTATGCACATCATCCTTTTATATGAATTCACAACCATAATATTCTATTTTAATATTAAATTTTAACCACAATCATAATCCACATCATCCTTTTATATGAATTCACCACTGTGAATGATTTTAATAAGCAACAAAAGTTTGAAAGAATTTGATTATACTGACCAGAAAGTTGAACGCCTTGACAACAATACCATAATTGGCAAAAATTGACAAAAATTGGCACTGACTTGTGGAAATAAGAAACCATCCTACTGCCATATTAATGCATGAAAAAAAAAAATGACGAAAGTTTGACTTACAATTTCCTTGAGCAAATTCATACTGATAACGTATTATAATTTAGAGAAGAACAAGATATATATATGTAGGAAAATAGTCTTTCTTCATATTCAAACACTCAACTAGAATGGTCCTTTTATAGGCCTACAATAGAATGTCAAAGGTCATAAGTTACATATGTTATGAAACCAAGGACCATGAGTTACATAAATTATGGAAGACCATGGGACATCCATATTTACAACATCTCTAATGATTCTTAATTTCTATCCCACATGACACTAGAATGTCTCTAGAATGCCATTATAAATATGCCATGTCATCATTTTTTGAGGCAAGATAAGTTACTAATGCACCGTCAAATTGCTATTTTTGTAGTGGTTGGTTCCATATACTTTTTCTTCCAACTCTTTGATGTCCAGGGAACAAAACATGTCATCAAGGGATGGCGCGACTGGTGAGGTATAATAGGAAAATAGTGGGTTCGAGTCATGCCTACAAAAAGAAAAGAAAAAAAAAACAAAGAGGTCTTTAGAGACATTTTAGGAATATATGTTTTATCGAACTCAAATGACTATTGTGGTTACCGAGGAGTAGACCTGTCAATTGGGCCGGGCCGGCCCAGCCCGGCCCGAGCCCGGCCCGAAAATTTGGCACATGTGCCGGCCCGGCCCGATTAATCATGGGCCCGGGCCGGCCCGGCCCCATATATTGGGTCGTGCCGGGCCACATATATCGGCCCATAACATAGGCCCGGCCCGGCCCGGCCCGAAGCCCAAGCACGGCACGGCACGGCACGGCCCGAAGCCCGGCCCGGCACGGCCCACCCAAATAAATAAGAATCTAAGTAGTTTCTATATCAAAAAATGGTTGTTATTAATATTTAGAAAACTTAATCATGTTATTATGGTATGTTAATCTACGTAAATATATGTGAGTGTTGAAAAGAATATATGAAAACATGTTGGATGTTCAATCTTTTGTGTTTAAAAAATAATTGTAATTAATATGAAAAAATTTTGAGAAGAAAAACAAAATTGAATGTCCAAATTTCACGTGCCAATCAAGCCCGGCCCGGCCCGACCCGAAGCCCATTGTGCCATGGGTCACGTGCCGGGCTGGGCCGAGATTTTTAACCCTTGGCCCGGCCCGGCCCGGCCCACTACAATTCATGGGCCCAAGAGGCCCGGGCCCGGGCCGGCCCGGCCCACCCAATTTTCGTGCCGGGCCGGCCCGGCCCGGCCCACTTGACAGGTCTACCGAGGAGAGGCATTAATAATCCCAAAAAATATACAAATGTACAAAGTCTCGTGCGTAACATCGGACATCTCAAAAAAAGAAAAAAGAAATAGATGTTTGATCATCCCGATAACTACTGTACTAAGAGCATCTCCAACCCTATTGTGATTTGTGAGTTTAGAAAAAAAAACGGTTGCCACATAGGAATGACAAGCTTTCATTTCAAAAATTCTTCTCCAAATGTAGAATAAATCATGAAGTTGACATGACAATGACATGATAAGGACAATGTGAAGTTGGTTGTCTAGATGTAGACAATACACTTCACAATGACTTTGGGTCAGACATCTAAAAAAAGAATGTTTTGATCCTCCCGAAAACTATCATACTTAGGCCGGGATTGGGATTACTATTTCGTGGTTGCTGGTTGCTTCTTCTCCTTCTTCTTACTTTGGAAAATAATCCATTGTTGTTTGGCAATGATCGCTTTTCGAATTTTTTTTGAAAAGTACGTTCAATTTGAGACGACTTGTCAATAACTACTTATGTTGTGAGTGTTTAAAAAGAAATATTTAGATTTTGGATCTCAAATAAGTTTTAAAATTAGTGTTTGGATCTCCATATTATACATAATTAGTGTTTGGATCTCAAAAATGTCACCAAAAAATAATTAGTAACACTTTTGGTACACTTTTGATGACACTTTTGAGACATTAGTGACACTTTTGAGACCCAAATAGCCCAAAGTCTAAATATCTCTTTAAAAAACTACAATCAATCCCAAACCAAGCTTAGATCATCCTGGTGCAGAGCTTGTCGCACTAACATACGAACAAGGACAATGACTCGTGATCCTTGTACTAACCCACTTGTCATCGAGTTATCATGCTATAGTACTGTTCATTATAAAATAAGACCCATTGATAAAGGTACCGTAAAAAGTGTCGATGACACTACAATTTTGGCAATTTTTTTTTTTTGAAATCACACTCACACACACAATTGGGGGGTTCGAACCTTGTCGGCCCCTCCGGGTGTCCGCTCTAATACCACTAGACTAGAGAGCCCGGACAATTTTGGCAGTCATTGTTATTTTATATGGACTGTCAATTTTGACAGTCCTTCTTTACTATTTATATGAACTGTTAAAATTCTAACAATTCTGAATATTCATATTACTACTAAAATTTTGACAGTTTTTCAGGATTGTCAAAATCTTGACAGTCATGAATATACATATCACTGTCAAATCTTTTAAGGTCTTAGAAATGCAAACAACTGTAATGTCTCCTAACAAATTCTGTATTGCCTTTATAACTGGCCTAAAATAAATGAAAATTTTCGCTAAAAGCATTAAAGTTTAACAAAATTTCACTAACATCACAAAGTTTCAAAAAAAAATGCAACCAAAGCATTGAAATACCTTCGGAAGTATGTTTTATATAAAAAATTTTAAAAAAAATGAAAACTTGGCCGTTTTAGATTTTTTTTGTTATTTTTGTAATGTGATCCCCTATAATCCATTATTTGCAATATGATCCTTTAATCAAATTAGTGAGTAAAATTCTTTTTTTTATTATTATTTCTTTTATAATGTCCAGTAAAAAATAATAAAATAGATGTTGAAAAAAAAAAATTAATTGCTATCAAAATATTGTTTGTCCTGTGGAGGGTCACTGACATCCTTGTCATGTTGAGGGATACTGACATCCTTGTAATAATTATTTCTTTTATAATCCATTATTTATAATATGTGTCCCTCCAAAATTAAATAAATAATAATAATAATTATTATTATTATTATTATTATTATTATTATACAACAACAACTCCCAAAATAACGTTTTATTCATTATTATTATTAGTTATTGGACGTTTTGCTCTCCCAACCTGAATGGCATGTATCCACTTACAACATTTGAGTTGACGTCAAAAAATGCACATATGCCTAACAAATTGTTTCAATACCAACACATTAAAAAATAATTAATTGAAAGCACAAGTAATTATTTATTTAATTTTTGTTTGTGTTTTTAACTTTTATTTTTTATGGAATATTATAAAAGAAATAATAATAAATAAAATAATTTTACTAACTATTTTTATTAAAGGACCATATTATAAATAGTGGATTATAGTGGGCCACAATGAAAAAAAAATCTTAAAAAAAATGGAAACGCCATGGTTGTTTTAGATTTTTTCATTTTTTTTGCAATGTGGTCCACTATAATCCATTATTTGCAATATTGTCCTTTAATCAAAGTAGTTTAACTAAATTATTTTATTTATTTATTATTATTTTTATAATATTTTGTCCCAAAAAAATGAAAATAACAAATGTTGAAAACACAAACAAAAGTAAATAAATAATTTAATTGCTATGGAAATATTGTTTGTCCTATGAAGGGACACTCGCATCCTTGTAATAATTATATCCTTTGGTATTTTATGTGCTGGTATCGAATCACTTAGTAACGTGTGTATTTCGTGATGTCAACTCAAATGTTGTAAGAGGATATAGGTCATTCAGGCAATGAGAGTAAAATGTCCATTAACTAAAAACAATGGAATAGAACGTTATTTTGGGAGTTGTTGCTGTATAATAATAATAATAATAATAATAATAATAATAATAATTGTTGTAACTCATATGTCTCTACACCTTCATCTTCTTGTAACCTACATGACCTTTGGCCCTTCATTTCTTCATAACCCCCAACCTCTCTCCCTATATAAAGAGAGGTTAGAATAGCTTGTAAAAGTACACTTGAGTGGTTGATAATATACGAGAAAGCTTCGTCTCCGTGTGTTTGAGCTTTTGCCTTACAACACGTTATCAGCACTTTGCTCGTGCAACGCCGGAGACCCGACGTACCGCTCGCCTCGACGACCGTCGACCGTTGCCCCGCGCGCACCCCGTCGCTCGTCGCCGATCCCGCGTATCCGCAATCGTTTTCTCACTTTCTTCCACCATAAGGTAAGAAAGGTAAATTATTTTTGTTAATATACTATTAGACCTCTTACCATTAGTGATGCAAACATTGTTCTTAGTTCAGGCTACATGTTGTTATATATCTGCTGATATATTCGTATCAATCACTGATCACCTAAGTGATATCTCAGTCATATGTCGACCTAACAACATATAATATATTTTTTTAGTGATATATCAGCAGTTCTTTCTATATACTAGTAAGTAACCATTCGGGGAGAATAGTCATATGTAGTTCTGTTCTTTTATAGTCATATGAAAATTTTATTTTTCATCCGAATCACTATTGTTACTATTTTTTTCTGATTAGAAATGTGAATGCATTGATCTTATACCATGAATTTTGTCATATATTAGAAACTATTTAATTTGCTGTTTGGAGTAGTAAGAATTTATTGCAGATCACTAATTCGCTTTAGTTGTCAGAATTTCGACTTATAATTTTCGAGATTACATGTTACATATTTTGCACTGCATCATGTGATTGCTAAATAAATGGTTATATAACTAGATTTAGCACTTGCTTTGTAAATTTATAATATTGAATCCTTAAGAACAGTGGTGGTATAATATTGCATCAACAAGTTTTTGTACATAAGTTTTTTATATTCTCAGAAAAATTTTTTGAAAAATATATACGAAATTTTTTTTATCAAATATATTTTGTCACAGCAATATATTTTGTTACAGAAATTTTGTTACGAAAATATACTTTGGTAAAACACAATATTTTGTTCAAATTTTTTTTATACTTTGGCGTGTTTATCAAATAGTCTGCTGTATATATTTTGGTAAAAGACATTTTTCTGCAATTATTTTTTTTAAACTGCCAATTTCAGAATTTTTTTTTGTTTAAATAGTACTTATCCCAACAAAATATTTGTTAGTTTTTTTTCTAAAAAAAAATAAATTTTTTTGAAATTTTTTTTCATGTTGACGAAAAAAAATTTAGATGCTAACATTTTTTTGTAATGATGGATTTGGAGCGCCCCGGCGAGCGCCTGCGTCCCGACAAGCACCTCAGTAGCAATTTTTTTATGTTACTCAGTAAATTATTGTAACAGATGGGTAGTAAAAATTGTATTTTTTTTCGCTATTTTTTTTGCGTCGCTTCATTAGACGTCGGAAAAATAGTTGACATTTTTTTTGGTGCCGCTTGCTTAGGCACCAATTCTTTTGTGTGTTGTTGCCTACTTATGTTGTACGTTTTTTTTTAGCGTAATGGCGTAAAAATTGAAAAATTGGTTTTGGCTATATAAACAAATTCTGGCACCGCCAAATTTGGGCCTCCCAAAAATAACTTTTTTGGTTAATAATTTTTCAAAGGCAACGCTCATTTTGAGCACGCACTAAATTGTCACCTATTTTGCACAGTTCGCAAATAGCGTGAATTTCTTGAAAAATCTTATTTATTCTTACATTTGACAAAAATTTTACGAAGTCTCTCCGAATAGGCTCACCTACTTGGGTATGATGTCAGAAAGAACTTGGGGCTTGGTTCTTAAGAGGTCCCCGGTGACCCTCCTCCCTCATTTTCCCGCCTGGTCATATTCACGTAGAGCTACTGAAAGGGGTTGACCGAATATTATTTTTTGCTCAAATTGTATTTATAATTATGCATTTTTGCAAGAAACTTATTGACCTCTCTATATCGGCCCGTCGATCGATATAAGATAATTTTTAAACAAAAATCGTTTTTTCAAAACCGTTGTTTTTATTTACGATTGTTTGTTGTTGCTTATACAAACCAAATCCATATAAACCTGTCGTTTTATATGTTGACTGATCAAGATTTTTTCTCCTGTTGTAGAAAAATGTCGATCAAGATTGATTTTCCAATCCTTGAAGCCTCTGGCAAGAACTACTTGGACTGGACGCAAGACATCCAGAACCATCTAGATGCGCAGGGCCTCTTGGACGTCATCTATAACGAAGAAGAGCGTGAAGTGGAAGTCACTCGCTCAATGAACGCCAAAGCGATGATTCTATTCCGCAGGCATTTATCTGACGCCATGAAGGCGGAGTTCATTGAAATCTCCTCGCCGAAGACGCTATGGGACTCTCTGAAAGAGCGCTTCGAGCACCAGAAGACCATATGGCTACCTGAAGCACGCCATGACTGGTTGAACCTGCGCTTCCAAGACTTCAAAAGTGTAACTGATTACAACAATGAAGTCTGCAGGATTCGATCACTTCTCCAATACTGCGGTGAGATATTAACCGACAGTGATCTATTGGAGAAAACATACACCACATTTCCTTCAACTGACAACTTGCTCCAAAAGCAATACCGTCAGTCTAAGTTCACCAAGTTTCCCGAGCTCATCACCCAGCTTTTACTAGACGAGAAGAACAGTCTCATTTTAATGAGAAACAATAATTCTCGTCCTGCTGGAACAAAGGCAATTCCAATGCCTGATGCAAACGCTCTCCGTGGACCAAATCTACGGTGGAAACGAGACAAGGGCCAGTCGTCCCAGCCAAGGAACAGAGGCGAGTTTAAGTCTCGCCATCCAAAGCGAGGTTCTAACAAGAACCAAGGACCTTTGACTCCTAGGCAGTCTCATGGTAAGAACCAACGGGCCAGTCGTCCCAAAGCGAGAGTGGAAGGCCAAGCGCCTACTCTTTGCTACAAATGTGGTGCTTATGGTCATATGCAACGGACTTGCAGGGCGACCCCCCAAGAAGTTAATAACTATCACAAGGGACGCCGGGCCGAAGCAAATCTGGTCAACGAGTGCGAAAATCTAAATCTTGAGACCCCCGATTTTGTAGCAGAAATGGAAGAATGAATCTCCATTTTCTCTATATTTGATTTAAGTCATGAAACTTTTGGTGGTTTGTATTTTCTGTTTTCTCGATAAATTAAAGTTCTATTTCGAGCACTTTCCTCAAACGTGTGACAAACTTTAATTTTTTCTTTACTTATAGGCATGGACCACGGGGCAGTGGATTGTCTGGTTGATAGTGGAACGACTCACACTATCTTGAGAGATAAATCATACTTTATCTCCTATACGCCTAAAGTAACCTCAGTGACAACCATTTTGGGACCCTCAACCCTTGTTCAAGGTTTTGGCAAAGCCCGTTTTTCGTTGTCCAATGGTACTCCCGTTGAAGTATCAGAGGCCTTATATTCTCCAAGGTCCAGTCGTACCTTACTGAGTTTTAAGGATATTCGAGAAAACGGATTTCATGTTGAAACTGCTCGAGAACATGGCTTCGAGTATCTTTTCATTACCTCCACTCAGTACGGCCAAAAGCGTATCTTGGAGAAGTTGAAATGTCTTTCAAGTGGTTTGTATCTCACTACGATACAACACATCAAGAGTAATCTCATCATTCGCCGAGCGCCAGTTGATGAGAGGACTTTTATGCTATGGCATGACCGGCTGGGTCATCCGGGTCAAAATACGATGCTTCGCACTATGAATGCATCACATGGGCATCCTCTTGGAGGAAAGAATTTCGTTATAAATCCGAAAAGCCTATGCCAAGCTTGCTCGATTGGGAAGACGAATCTCAAGCCACTCCATGTGAAACCTACGAGATTGGTTTCCCAATTCCTTGAGAGAATTCATGGAGATATTTGTGGACCAATCCAACCAACATGCGGACCATTTAAATACTTCATGGTTTTGGTTGATGCATCGACTAGATGGTCACACGTAGTGTTGTTGTCCACCCAAAATGCAGCGTTTCCTAAACTCCTCGCCCAGATCATTAAGTTAAGGGCTCACCATCCGGATTATCCGATAAAGTCTATTAGACTTGATAATGCCGCGGAGTTTACATCGAAGACTTTCGATGACTATTGCATGACTTTGGGAATAAATCTTGAACATCCTGTTGCGTATGTTCATACCCAAAATGGCCTAGCGGAAGCTTTTATAAAGCGACTGCAAGTGATAGCGAGGACCTTGGTTATGCGCACCAAACTCCCACTATCTGCATGGGGCTATGCAATTTTGCACGCTGCAAATTTGGTCCGTCTGAGGCCCATGGCCACCCAACCATTTTCCGCGTACCAGCTGGTTACTGGATGTGAGCCTGATATCTCACATTTACGCGTGTTTGGGTGCTTAGTCAATGTTCCAATTGAGCCGATAAGGCGTTCAAAATTTGGACCTCAGAAGCGACGGGGAATATATGTCGGTTATAACTCCCCGTCCATCATTCGCTATTTAGAGCCCTTGACAGGCGATCTCTTTACCGCGAGACACGCGGATTGTGACTTTGATGAGGCAATCTTCCCGTCGTTAGGGGGAGAAATGCACGCTAACGTTGATGAGGAACGACGTGAATTAGCGTGGCATGTGCCCGCTTTTGCTCATCATGATCCCCCCCTCTGCACATAGTGATAAGGAAGTGCAGAGGATTCTAGGTCTGCAAGATATTGCAAATCAAATGCCAGACGCATTTAGCGACCTAGCAAAAGTCACGAGATCAATTATACCTGCTGCAAATGTGCCTGCAAGGATAGACGTCCCTGAGAGACGCCATGTTCCTGTGAAACATGTTGCTCCGGTCGAACCCGCCGAGCAAAGGACGCTGCCATCGGCCGTCCAGTCCGCCGCTATTCCCAAGAAGAAGGGAAGACCGGTTGGTTCCAAAGATGTTCTGCCCCGGAAGCGGAGAAATCTTGTTAAAAGCATTTTGCCACATGAGATCATTAAGGATCACGGCGATGTATTAGAAGAGCGCGTTCCAGATGAAACGCCTATTCCTAATCATGCCGATAACCTCGAAATATCCGTCGAGTATGCTAGCTTAGACGATATTTTGAAGCGAAACGAAACTGTCATCGATGATGTGTTCATATACTCAGTGGCCACTGACATTATGAACAATGATGACATGGAACCTCGTAGTGTTGCCGAGTGTCAACGACGAACGGACTGGTCACAATGGAAACAAGCAATCCAGGCTGAACTAGACTCCTTAGCGAAAAGAAGCGTGTTTGGACCTGTTGCTCCAACACCACCCAATGTTAAACCAGTTGGTCACAAATGGGTTTTCCTAAGGAAGCGTAATGAGAGAAATGAGATTGTGCGATACAAGGCTCGCCTTGTGGCGCAAGGCTTCTCACAACGCCCTGGAATTGATTACGAGGAGACGTATTCTCCCGTAATGGACGTCATAACGTTCCGCTACTTAATCAGTTTAGTAGTTTCCGAAAAACTGAATATGCAGCTCATGGATGTGGTCACAGCCTATCTCTACGGGGATCTAGACACAGAGATATATATGAAAGTCCCTGAAGGACTAAAGATGCCTGAATCAAGTAGTTTCCGACCACGGAACGCGTTCTCAATAAGACTGAGGCGTTCGCTATATGGATTGAAACAATCCGGGCGAATGTGGTATAACCGCCTAAGCGAATACTTGATCGGTTTGGAATACGTTAATAACGAACTTTGCCCATGCGTGTTCATAAAGAAATCCACTTCAGGATACGCAATCATCGCGGTCTATGTAGATGACATGAATATCATAGGAACCGAAAAAGACTTGTCAGAAACTGCTGATATCCTGAAGAGGGAATTCGAGATGAAGGATCTTGGGAAGACACGGTTTTGCCTCGGCCTGCAGATCGAGCACCGTAAAGATGGAATTCTTGTCCATCAAGCAAACTACACCCAAAAGGTGTTGAGACGCTTTAGTCATTTTGACGTTAAGCCGTCCGCTACTCCCATGATCGTCCGCTCTCTAGACATTACTAAGGACCCATTCCGTCCAAAGGAGGACGACGAAGAGATATTGAGTCCTGAGTGCTCTTATCTGGGTGCAATAGGCGCTTTATTGTACTTGGCCCAATGTACTAGACCGGACATCTCGTTTGCTGTGAATTGTCTAGCTCGACACAGCACCGCGCCAACACGCCGCCATTGGAATGGCATAAAAGACATTTTCCGCTACCTTAAGGGTACTACGGACTTGGGCTTGTTCTATCCCTACGCGGTTTTGAGTGAGTCCAACGCTCTTGGCACTCGAAGCAACGCGACCCTTGTTGGCTACGCCGATGCGGGATACTTATCTGATCCGCACAAGGGGCGTTCCCAATCTGGTTATGTCTTTACCATTGGGAATACGGCAATTTCTTGGAGGTCTCGCAAACAGACCTTAGTGGCTACTTCAACGAACCACTCTGAGCTACTCGCGCTCTATGAGGCGACTAGAGAGTGTGTATGGCTTCGAGCTGTTATTGGCCATATTCGAAGTACATGTGATCTTCCATATGACCCAGATGAACCTGTTGTCGTCTATGAGGACAATACCGCTGTTATTGATCAAGCGAAACATGGTTACATCAAAGGGGATGCTACCAAGCACATATCGCCCAAGTTGTTCTTTACACATGAACAACAAGCGCTTCAGAAGATTGAAGTGCAACACATTGGATCGAAGAATAACCGTGCAGACTTGTTCACCAAGTCACTGCCAAAACACTCGTTCCAGAAACATGTCAGAGCGATTGGACTTAGGAAGCTTTCAGAGCTAGCCTAAGTGAAACATGTTTCCTGCACCCTGTTGTGTGCATGTGAAGGGGAGCGCCCCAACAAGCGCCTCCCAACGCCCTGTTGTGCGTATATCCCGCACCCTGTTGAGTGCGAGTGAAAAGGAAAGCATCCTGATGTATGCTCGTGTACTCTTTTTCCCTTCGACCAAAGTTTTTCCCACTGGGTTTTCTTTGGCAAGGTTTTTAACGAGACACAGTTCAAATCCCTTATTCACTAAGGATTATTATAATCAGGGGGAGTATCCAGTTGTATACTTCTAAACCATCGTGTACTCTTTTGTCCTTCGATCAGCGGTTTTTCCCACTGGGTTTTCCCTGACAAGGTTTTGACGAGGCACCTTTGCAATGGTTAGTTTACCCCCATCACACTGACCTGTGTGTACTCTTTTGTCCTTCGACCAAAGTTTTTTCCCACTGGGTTTTATTTGGCAAGGTTTTGACGAGGCACAAGTAGATGGTCAAAATTGTAAGATACAAGCTACAGACAGACGAAGAAACTCAGAGGTGTTTACAAGCAGAATTTCTGGAGAGCCAAGGGGGAGTGTTGTAACTCATATGTCTCTACACCTTCATCTTCTTGTAACCTACATGACCTTTGGTCCTTCATTTCTTCATAACCCCCAACCTCTCTCCCTATATAAAGAGAGGTTAGAATAGCTTGTAAAAGTACACTTGAGTGGTTGATAATATACGACAAAGCTTCGTCTCCGTGTGTTTGAGCTTTTGCCTTACAACAATAATAATAATAATAGAATAAAACGTCATTTTGGCCATTCAGGTCTGTATCCAGTTACAACATTTGATGCTAGCACATAAAATACCAAATGATATAATTATTACAAGGAAGTCAATGTCCCTCCACAGGAAAATCGATATTTTGATTGGAATTAATTATTATTTTTTCATGTTTTTCAACTTTTATTTTATTATTATTTTTTACTAAATATTCTAAAAATAATAAATAAAAGAATTTTACTCACTATTTTGATTAAAGGATCATGTTGCAAATAATGGATTATAGGGGATCACATTAAAACAACAAAAAAAATATAAAACGACCATTCTACTGGAGTTTTTTTTTTTTTTTTTTTTTTGATCCTTTCGATAGACGTTTCAATGTCTGGTTTTAATTAAAAGGCTTAATTGTAACTTGATATCCTCAACTATGTTAGTTTTTCAATTTGATACCCTAAATTTTTTTTTTTGTAACAACTTGATACCTTGAAAAAAATTTAAGGATCAAAATACCCCTAGGTAAAAATTGAAACACCTCCTCCCCAAAATTCTCGCCCCTACCCACCCTGCCCACCCACCCACTCCCCGCTACCTCCACCCCATGCCCACCCACCGGTTGCCCCCACCGACCCCGTTTCTACCCCGCCCCCGCTCCCCCCCTCCAGCTGCACCACCACCCGTCCCCCTCTCTCCGCGGTGTCGTCGGCTGTGATGGAAATATTTTCCATGAAAAAAAAGGCTAATTATAAGGGCACATGTTTTTTTGATCGGGGCCAACCAGGATTAGGGCTAGCCAGGTTTTGAGAAAATTTTACTCGGACTGTCCAAATTTTTCATTCATGGGCTGTCCAAACCCCACAGCCCCCCAAACCCGAAAAATCACTCTCATTTCAAATTTTCACTCTCTCTCTTCACAAATCCTAGCTTTCTTCTTCTTCTTCTATCAATCTTCTTCTTCTCCACCATTTTCATTCTCACATCTTCATCAAAATCATAGTTTTTTTTCTCATATTCTTCTTCTCCACCATTTCCATCATCACCATCTCCATCAAAACCCTAGTTTTCTTCTCTTTCCCAATTTCGTTGGCACCCAAAAAATTAAATAAACCCTAAAATGTATAAAAATAAAGGTTAAATACTTCTTTCCTCACAAAGAATGTATGGAAATAAATCCTAAAATGCATTTTTCACTCTATTATCAAGATTGAAATAAACCCTGACATATTTTTTTCATTCGGGAATGTCGACTTTAGGACTGCCAGAAATTGTGGCAGTCCTGAAAGGAACTTGTTGTACAGCAAGTATCTTTCAGGACTGCCTCAATTTCTGGCAGTCCTCAATATGTCTAGGACTGCCAGAAATTGTGACAGTCCTGTTGTAGAGCATGTCCCTTTCAGGACTGCCACAATTCCTGGCAGTCCTCATTACTTCTAGGACTGCCAGGAATTGTAGCAGTCCTCATTACTTTCAGGACTGCCATAATTCCTGGCAGTCCTCATTATCTTTTATACCTACCACTTGGATAGTCCTGAATAATTTTTTCAGTAACAAACTTGTAAATAATGAAAAACTATCATTTGGACAGCCCCGATCAAAAAAAGCTGTGCCCTTATAATTAGAAAGAAAAAAAAACCCCAATCAAACACAACCTGTGAAAGTGAAATTTTGTTAAAAGTTTAATCTTTTCAACGAAAATTTCCGTAAAATAAATGAACCATTCACTCTATGGAAACCCTCACACAATCCAACAATCCAACGGCCAAGATTCCTCAACATCCCTACTAGGCTACTCCCCCCAGCTTATAAGCAGCCTCATCTTCCCACGAGCCGCATCCCCTCCCAACAAACCCTAACCAGAAGCAGCGGCGGCGGCGGCGGCGGCGGCGGCGGCGGGAGAACGTTCATCGATGGGTGAGACCTAGGGTTTCCTTCGACTTCTCAATACCAAAATGTCACCGAAATTACTGTTTCCATCGAAATTAGGGTTTTTGTTCATGTGTTTTTTTTTGTTATTCGCAGGGGCGTACAAGTACGTGTCGGAGCTATGGAGGAAGAAGCAGTCGGACGTGATGCGGTTCCTCCAGAGGGTCCGCTGCTGGGAGTACCGCCAGCACCCGTCCATCGTCCGGGTCACCCACCCGACCCGGCCCGATAAGGCCCGCCGCCTCGGCTACAAGGCAAAGCAGGTCCGGTCCTATCACCATCATCGTCATGTATCATCTGTGTCATTCTTTCCGTTCTTGTTTGCTAAGTCACACGCCCATGTCCACCTTGTGTCATATTTGCAAACGTCTAACATAGAAATGTACAGCTTGCAGTTGATTATAATAAGTTATTACCATCAAATTTTTTTTTTGAGATGCCCAGCGTTACGCACATTACTTTTGTGCATGCTACATTTGTATGTCTTTTGGGCTCACTGTCCTCAACTTCTACCATTTTTATAAATAGAAGGAATAATACGTTCCCGTGGCTCGATCGACTGATCTTCTGCCACCCAGCCATGATCTTATGCCTCTCTCCCGTATAATCACAAGGGTCACTCGAGTTCGGCACCATCAATTTCATATTAGCATATTGGGAAATGCAGGTTCGAGCTGTGGAAATGGCCCCTCCGCCCATTGTTGGCAAGTCGGCGTGCACATTGACCCTTTCCAGACCCCAGATTAGCCGGAGTTTTGTGGCGACAGAATGTCCTTCCCTTCACATTAACTTTTATACAAGTGTAACTGGGGTTTAATATGTCTTGTTCCTGTTTGTCGAAATCCTTTGTGGTTTACTATTGCAAAATTTGTGCGTCAACGAAGTCTAAACTGTCTCAAAAATTCTAAATTGGTTACATGGGCGTTTCTCCATCATACCTGTAATTTAACTGACGAACGTTTGGAGACAATTGGATCGGTATAGTTGTCGGAAGGATCCCTTTGTTTGAACTATGGGATTTGGGGAGTTTGGCACCTTTGTCGACATTTCAGTTTCAAGAACAATTTACGTCAAGCAGTTTTTTAAAGAAGACTTGACTTGATATTAAAGTTGTATTTGAGGCATTACAAGCTATGTATTGTGCCAACAGTCAATTGATTTTAGCAAATAGAGGGTTCAGACTTGTAAGATAAATTGTTTGTCAGAGTGAGAAACATGCTTTTTTCCCCCTTTTTGTGATTATAATATTGAACTGCATTCTTGATTATTGATATTTTTATTTTATCTTATATATGTGATTTATTTACTGCTTATTCTTCTCAATCATGTTTGTCAGAGTGAGAAACATGCTTTTTCCCCCCTTTTTGTGACTTGTAAGATAAATTGTTTGTCAGAGTGAGAAACATGCTTTTCCCCCCTTTTTGTGATTATAATATTGAACTGCATTCTTGATTATTGATATTTTTATTTTATCTTATATATGTGATTTATTTACTGCTTATTCTTCTCAATCATGTTTTCTCTAATTGTGCATATTCACATATGACATGTGTCTACTGTTTTCTTTTATATTTATCTTTTTATTTTTCTTTTAACTATAGAAAAATGCTGTTCAAGTTTTGATTTTATTTAAGGAGGTTTATAGCATATATTCAAGTGTATTTTGTTTTGTTTTAACAACGTGCAATTTTTTGGACCTCCCTTAATTTTTTTTATTGTTTTCTTTCCCTTAGCTTTGAGTTCCGCTTGGTTATTTTCTTCCTCATTACATGAGGGACAACCTGTTTTCTTATCCATTTATAGTACTTCTCTTGAAAATTGTTTTTTATGGGACCCCATGATCAGTATCTTGATGGCAAATATGGTATCATTTACTTGCAAATACATCCAGATATTTAGTAAGAAATCATGAAACCCATTTTCTGTGCACGACTTACAAGCAGTCTTTATGTATTTTGTTAAGGCATAATGTTGTTACAAAAAACTGTTCTTATTTTTAGTAGTCTGTGTTGACACATTTAGCCATAGTCAAACCGATTTCGATAAGTGTCTTAAACTTCGATCTCGATATGAAAAGAAACAAAGAATGCATATTGCATCGTCTCTGAGATTTTATATTTATTATGTATTTTTCTATTTATTGAGTCTAGAATATTTGTGATTCGGGATCACTGGCAATTAGAAGTCTATCCTTGATTCTATCCTAAACCAAACCTATCTTGAACCAAACCAAACCTATTCTAGTTTTGATCCTAAACCAAACCAGATCCAAAAACCAAAATGGCCCTGGAATTGGACTAACCGAACTCGGCCAGAGTTTTGTCCGAACTCGGCCAGAGTTTTGCCCGAACTCGGACCGAACTCGGTTAGACCAAATCATTCCTGGTCAGAAGCTTTACCCATTCTCGTGGATCTAAAACGTTTAAATTTTTGAACGTTAGGATACCGAGTTCTGCCCGAACTCCGTCCTACAAAAACCTATACATTGAGAAGAAATTTTTATTTCTATTCACTCATTCAATCTTCATCTTCTATATTCATTTCTAAGCTTCCTATTCTATTCCCAAAGCTAACTTTAAATCTCCAAGTCTAACTCAATTATTCTAAGTGTCGGTCATTTTCGAGTAGGAGTCTTCGAGTTGTACAAGCTTGGCGTATAAAAGCTTTCTTCAGAAAGGTGTTGAAGTTTGTTCGTGGGTTTTGGATAAAAACACGACGGTGGTGAAGTTGGCGTGTTCTTCGGTGTAAAACACGTGGTCTAATCTCTATTCAAAATAGT
Source organism: Iris pallida (assembly GCA_029216955.1). Lineage (NCBI taxonomy): Eukaryota > Viridiplantae > Streptophyta > Magnoliopsida > Asparagales > Iridaceae > Iris > Iris pallida. The sequence continues at coordinate 5,838,464 of JANAVB010028000.1, read as the reverse complement.
GGATTCAAACATCGGGTCGAGACTCGAGACTGGACTAGTCCTCACAGAAGGAAATCAGTATAAATCTGCTGTCTCTGCGTATTGCTTTCTCGTCCTGATTTTACTGACTTACTTGCAATCATTTCATATATATATTGCTTCACCTGCTTAGAGTTAAATTTTTTAATTGTTAAATATTCTCCGCTGCACTCTATTCACCCCCCTCTAGAGGTGCCATTGTTCCTACAGTCTGATGGTTAGTCTAATGGTTGTGGTATACTGAAGTAATGAATGAAGAGCTAGCATCTTAAGAGGCAAAGAGAGTAGATTTTCTTTGCATGGATTTAAATAGTCATACCTTTTCTTTAGTTTTAAATTTATTACTTTGCATGGATTTAAATAGTCATACCTTTTCTTTAGTTTTAAATTTAGAGTGTTTCCAATGATGACCCAAAAAACTTTCATTCTTCCGAGGGTGGAAAATTTGTCTATACAGAAAAAAAATTATGGAGACCTGATCTGAGGAGACTTCAATGTATTTGGCAATGTATTTGGCCGTTAAAGTTTTTATACAGTTCAATGAACAGTTTGTAGCTATTGGTCATTGTACTACCTTTTTATTAATGCATACACGAGTATTTAAATTTCTGCTATAGTATTTCACGTGTTCTTTTTATTTGATGTCTTTTGTCTTTTAGCTTAATAATCATTTTTTAGTTGTTAGACATCAGTTCTTTTACCTAGTTATTGTTGCTGAATTTTGTTGACACAGCCGCCCATCAAATAGTAGCCATTTGTTTGGTAGACTCTTTTTTCTGCATGTGTTAGTGTCTGATCTCTTGCATTCTGGATATGTTAACATTCTGGATGTACACTTTTTCCTTGAGTTATTTTTTTAAAGTCTTGTGGTTTATGGGCACCCTGAAAATACATTATGGAATTTAATTTCCATGCTCAAGGTGCGGTCAGTTGTTTATGGGCTGTTCAGGAAGACATTCAATATGATGTTGTTACATAAGCTTGAATCGTATGATTGTATTTTTTTTATTTGTTATAGTAGTCTAATCGGTATAAAAAACTAATGCCTAGAGTATGCCTAGGCAAATTTAGTACATTTTATTTTGCATAATTAAATTGCTTTAACTATTTTTTTTATCCCTTGGAGTTTTGATTTGTTTCCAGTGATGATCCAAAAAAAACTTTAGTTCTTCTGAGGATGATAATCTCGTCCATGCGGAAAAATATTATGGAGACCTGATCTGAGGAGACTTGTGGCTTTTCAGTAAACAATGGACATAATTTTATGTTTTTTGGAAATTAATCAACAAACGCATTGTTGTCTGTGTTAGTATACTATTAAGCGGGTTCTATTATGTGCTTGGTCCATGGCTGGTTACCCAACTGGTTACACTTTAACCAGGTTATAGGTTAATCATTGATCAGATTACTAGGCTGATGTAATCACAATTGCGCAACTCATTTCTCACTGATTAATCAGATTAAGAGGCTACTCAGCTTATTAATATCTGATTAATCCTTTTTTTTGTAACAATTGTGGTGTTATAATTGTTTGGTCAATGTAGTTACCTTTTTTGTAAGACTCACAAGTAGGTATATTTTCATATTAGTATTTCTTGTGTTCTCTTGTTTGGTCTGTTGTCTTGTAAATTAATAAGGTATTTATATTTTTTTTTGATATGGGTCATGTACCTGGTGATTGGTTAAGGTTCCTATTGTGAAACTTGCATTTTTTTGAAGTATTATCTATTGATATGGGTCAGTTTGTCAGCATGTTTTATTTCATTTTAGGAATTGTTCATGTAGGGGTGAGCATTTGGTTTATTCGGTTCAAACCGAACCGAATTGCCAAAAAACCGAATAAACCGGATTTGGAAAACCGAAAACCGAAACCGAACCGAATTCAGCAGGAACCGAATTTAAACCGAACCGAAATAATCTGTTCGGTTTATTCGGTTTCTATATATGGGCCTTTTTTTGTTATATGGGCCGGTCCAAAATTGGGCTTATGGACTTTCAAAATAAAATTTAAACACAAACTCAGCCTGATATTAATGTCCTCCTGTTGCCATTCCAGATACCCAGTCATTGTTTCCGAAGAAAAAAAATGATTACAAAATGTTACAGCATATATAGCACTTGATTTAAAATTTAAATGTACAAAATTGTACAACAAAACACTACACTTGCATGAATACAATTAAAGGGGGTGTTGGAGCACTGGCACACGTATAAAACCAAACCAACTTCACCACTGATCACAAGCAAATGTTACAAAAAAAAATCCAGCCTTATTTACAATCACAAGCTGAAATTACAAAAAAAATTCATAAACAAATTGTGTGTCTCCATCCATTTCAGAAACCATCCTTCAGATTTAGAAGCATAGATGCCTTTAAAGAAAGGTGTATGAAAAATTGGTTTCCGTCCATCCGGTAGATATAAACTTTAAGGGCTCTTTCCATCATCTTCATAGCTCCTGGATATATATAACATTCAATATTAAGCATCTATGCAGAGTACAAATTAAGCATCGAGAAGGTTAAGCCTAAGGATACAAGAAACAGAAGAGAACAAATTTCTGAGCTCTCCATTATTGTCCATTCACAAACACCCTGGAGATGCATAGATATAAACTTCATCTCCATCAGCAAATAGTTCCTGGATATATATGGAAAATTAGTTTTTGATCAGACAAAAGAAAAAAAGTAACGATACTTACAAAATTAGGGTGAGAGAGGCGGTGAGAGGAACAACCACTTGCGATGAGGGAGGCGGTGAGAGGACCAGTCAGTCATACTTCAGATCCGGAGAGGAACAACCGCTTGCGGTGAGAGAGAGGGAGAAGAGAGGCGGTGAGAGGGAGAAGAGAGAAAACATGATTGAGAGTCGGAGGAGACGGGTCAGGTTGGTAGGCAGCAGGCTAGGGTTTCTGTTCTCTTGGAGAGGAACAGCCGCATGAAAAAAAAAGTGAGAATGAGAGGAGAGAGAGAATAAGTGACTTTATACTTGGGGCTTAGGTGAGGGTATCCTTGTAATTTTATATCCTATTCGGTTTTCGGTTTTAAGCCGAACCCGTATCCAATAACGGAACCCGAAACTGAAAACCGAATTGTGGGTATTCTAAAACCGAACCCGATCCGATGTCTTTTAAAACCGAACTGAATTCCTTATTCGGTTCAGTTTTTGGTCTAAAACCGATTAATGCTCACCCCTATGTTCATGTTTGTCCTGTTTTAGCTTTCTTCTCCTTAGATTTTCTTTATAAAGGATTTTGTGTTTAAAAAAAAAAGGTTTTCCTGCTATAATAGCATTTAATTTATATGAAATTTGTGTACTATGCGATAAATTCAGGGATATGTGATTTACCGTGTCCGTGTCCGGCGTGGTGGTAGGAAGAGGCCGGTACCCAAGGGTATTGTATATGGGAAGCCCAAGAACCAGGGTATCACTCAATTGAAGTTCCAGAGAAACAAGAGGTCAGTTGCTGAGGAGAGGGCTGGAAGGAAGTTGGGAGGTCTCAAGGTCCTCAACTCTTACTGGTTAAATGAGGTTAGAAAAGTTGTTAGCCTTCCAAATTATACATGTTTCTTGCTTTTTAACTGTTATTTTTTTGCAGGACTCCACCTACAAATATTTTGAGGTTATCCTTGTTGATGCTGCTCACAATGCCATCCGTAATGATCCCAGGATCAACTGGATCTGCAAGGGTGTCCACAAGCATCGTGAGCTTCGGGGTCTTACCTCTGCTGGCAAGAAGTATCGTGGTCTCCGAGGAAAAGGCCATCTGTATCACAAGAACAGGCCTTCTCGCAGGGCAACATGGAAGAGGAACCAGACCAAGTCCCTCCGTCGTTATCGTTAATTTTTTTTTTTTTGTCGTGGATGTGCTTTTGGTGTTTGTCGTTTCAGCTGTATTTGGATGGTTTATTTGACTGCCAATTTTGTAGGGGGTTTTGTTCTACGTTTCTACATAATTCTCCGTTAGTATTTATGAATATTTGGAACCTACATTTGTGTTATTATTTAATTGATTCTGGTATCCATGTGCTTTGCACCAAACTTAATTACATAACGTCCTTTTAAGGTTCCTAGTTTTGTGCAGCACTCCAGCCCTTTCAATTGTTGTGAATATATGTGGAATTGTCTATTTTTTTTTATATAACCCTTCAAAATGTGTAATGGGCCGGGCCGGCCAATGGCCCGATTTGGTTTGTCTGGATTCTGGCCAGGTTTGCCCGCCCGGAAAGAAAAGGAAACCCAGCTTGGACGCATGGACCTGTCGGGTCCGAGCCGAACCGGGGCTGGGTCCGGGCTGGCCTGATTTAATTAAAAAAACCAAAATTTTGAGATAACAGAAAATCAAAATTTTGTATTTTTTTATAAGGATTGGAATAATTTTATTAATGTCATTATAATTTAAATTTGCTATAACCTTTATTTATAGTTAACAAAAAAAATAAGATTTTATTTACATAAAATTTGTAATAACATGTATTAGTCTTTTCTTTTCTTGGTCGTTCGTCGTACGTAATAAAAATTCGTAATAAAATTTCCTTCAAAAAAATTTAGAAACATAAATTTGAGGAAGAATTAAAGAGAGCTAAATTTTATTAATGATTCATACAAATATTACTAATACATAAGTTGCAATTACGTTTGAAAGTTGAAACTCAAACATAAGTTGCAATTATGTTTAAATATACCTATGGCCTATCTAACAATAATAAAATATATTAAAAATGATACATTTCTTGAAAAAAAATAGAAGACCACAAGATATCCATACAAATTTTCAGATGCCTACGTAGTTTCCTTGTACCATAGTTATGGCCCCATTTGATTCGTTTCCTACACTATAAGCGTTCAATAAGAACTCTAATCTAGTATCTTCTTTCTGTATTGTCACTATCGCATTACCATAGTTATGGTCCCATTTGATTCGTTTTCTACAATACAAGCATTCAGTAAGAACTATAATCGAGTATCTTTCTGTATCGCAACTATCGCGCTCATTGTAATTTTGCTAAAATGATGCCAATTTTTTGATTTTGATTCAAACTCTGGTTGCGGTGCGGGTTGAGGTTGCTGTGCTAGTTGATCATTATCCATGATATTAAATAGCCTTTTCGCACTAGATTGCTTATGAATATTGCATGAGAGGGAAAATTTGTTGTGATTAATTTTGGGGATATTTTTAGCAAATGTCTCCATTCAAAATATAGAAACTAGCATATACCTCCAATATTTTAAAAAACTAGCAAATGTCCCATTCCTTTGTAAACCATCCAAAATTTTGGTTCAATAGTGGGGGCATATCTTAAAATTTTATTTGTTCCATACAAAAGAATGGGGGTATTTGCTATTTAAAAAAAAGGAGGTATATGCTAGTTTCTATCTTTTGAACGGGGGCATTTGCTAAAATATCCAATTATAAACGCCATCAAGATTAAAAACAGACATGTCTTGGCCATGGGAACCAAGTCATGTCAGCAAATACGAAGAAAAGACTGGCTCTTGCAAATAGAAGACTGGGTTATGGTGTATAAGACGGTCTGGGTCCGCATCAGCCCGACTTGGCCCCGATCAACAGATCGACCTAGCTCGGCCCACCCGCTAAACGGGTTCAGGCTAGGTCTTGACTTTTAGCCGGAGGCCCAACCCCCCCCCCCCCCCCCCCCACCCCACCCCCATCCCCCACCACCCAAACGGGTCCGGACTAGGTCTTGATTTTTGGCCCGAAGGCCCGACCCGGTTCAAGGACCGGTCCGAAGCGGTTAGACCTACGAAGCCTGCTCGACCTGGCCCGAACCGACCCGGTCCAGACCCAAAAAATCATTTTTTGAACGTTGGGGGATATTTTGACGAAAATATCCTCGTTTTAGTGGCTATTTTATGACCGTTTTAGGGGCATTTTGGTCATTTTACTGAAAATGACCAAAAATACCCTTATAACAACTCTAGTTTGAGGTTTAGGGATAATTTTGGACCAAAAAATTCCTATAAACAGGCTATAAATCTTCAAATTAAGGAATATTTTAGCAAATGTCCCTATTATAAATATATAAACTAGCATATACCCTACTTATTTAAAAAAATAGCAAATGTCCCCATTATGAGTAAAATAATTAAAATTTTGGTTAATAGTGGGGGCATATCTTAAATATTTAAATATTGTATATAAAGAAATGAGGGATATTTGCTAGTTTTTTAAATAAATTGGTAGCATATACTAGTTTATATATTTGTAATGGAGGCATTTGCTAAAATATCTCATAATATATACGGTTGATGTATTTGGTTTATATGGGCCAAATCAGTTATGTTTCTTGTCTTTGGTCCAGGAAGCTGTTAATGATAAACTACAGTACAACCCAACATCACTCCTGTCTAATACCTACTTTTCATTCATACTCAGAAAAAGAAGAATACTCTTTACTAAGAAAAAAAACCAGAAATTTTGAGTTGCCCTTCACTTATTTTATCATAATTCAAGGTGCACCCCACCGCCATAATACATGAAATTTTCTACTTTTAACGAAAAACTCTTTTGACCTACATAAATAAAAAGAAAAATTTTGAGTTGCGCCCCACTTATTTTACTATAATTCATGGTGCACCCTACTTATTTGAGGGTATTTTGGTCAAAATTCAAGGTGCACCCCACTTAAATGAGGGATCAAAGTAGTTGACTGTTAGTCATGACGGTTTCCGTTAAAAGTGAAAATTTTCATGCATTATGGTGATGGGGTGCACTGTAAATTATGGTAAAACAAGTGGGGACAACTCAAAATTTCAAAAAAAAGATGACTTCTCGTATAACACAAAAAGAGAATCCATCCGGTAGGGGTGAGCATTCGGTTTATTCGGTTCCAACCGAATCGAATAACCGAAAACCGAATTGGACCGAAACCGAATAAGCAAAACCGAAACCGAACCGAATTGGTCAATAACCGAACCGAACCGAATTAAATCGTTCGGTTTTCGGTTTATTCGATTTTTGGGTTTATTTGTGCTTTTTTTTGTTAATATATATAATAACTATATATATATATATATATATATATATATATATATATATATATATATATGTGGAGCGGATCAAAAGCCCCCCTTAGAAAACCCCCTAACTCTAATTCGTAATATTAATGTTAATAATAAATATTAATATTAATATTAATGTTAATATTAATATTAATGTTAATATTAATATTAATGTTAATATTAATATTAATATTAATGTTAATGTTAATATTAATTTTTTTTATTTTTTATTAATTTTAATGTTAATGTTAATATTAATATTAATATTAATGTTAATGTTAATGTTAATATTAATTTTAATGTTAAGTTTAATGTTAATTTTAGTATTTAATGTTAATATTAACATTAATATTAACATTAATATTAATATTAACATTAAATTACGGATTAGAGTGAGGGATTTTATATATATATATATATATATATATATATATATATATATATATATATATATATATATATATATATATATATATAAACTAAATTTTCTTATTCGGTTTTCGGTTTTGGACCGAAACCGAAACCGAAACCCAAAACCGAAACCGAAGAAGAAAATTTAGTATTTTCAAAACCGAAACGAATTTTTTTAAAACCGAACCAAATCTCTTATTCAGTTCAGTTCGGTTCGGTTCGATTTTCGGTCTAAAACCGAATAATGCTCACCCCTACCATCCGGGCAAGGCAAGCTAAGCTGAGTGGTTGCTGAATCCCATCCATGCAACACAATGGATTTCTCCTCTATTTGATAATATCCGTCAATTAATGATCTGTCCCACCATTCCATTTTTTGGGCAAATCCTATGGATGCGTATTCCAATAGTTGATTTTTTTTAATTTCTACATATGTCAAGTTAGCTCAAGTGGCAAGAGTGGTGAAATTTTTCCAATGGGCAATGTTTAAATACCAATTAACATTTGTTTTTATCATAATATCTTGGAGAATTCTTTTCAGAAGTGAAGAAAGTGACGCATTGATGGTACACTTCGCACATTTGTGTCGGATATGAAGATGGTACAGTAGCTTTGCTGCGGTAGCTATGTCGTTATCTTCGCTACGGTTGCTATGTCGTTAGGTTTGCTGATGATGGGTTCTGTTCTTAACTAACCATTGTCATACGGTACTCCTAATTGTTTACCCTACGTCTTTAGTGTTATAACTAACCGATCGGCTCTCCTTTATTGGGAGTGCTTCAACACTTGTGCTAAAAACATGATTTAGAAAAAAAAAAGGTTCCTCTCTAGCAGGCAGAGCTTTTGCATCAACGCTCAAACGCTAGTTCGAGTTTTCCATCAGCGCTTGCTCCGGGAAGGGAGGTGATACATCAAGTGTTTCAGAAGTTCGATTGTCTGAGCAATCAAACTTGTTGTTTCTTGGGGGCAAATAGATGCGAAAGACGATTGAATCTCACTTTGAGCAACTATAGTTTGATCACCCAACATGACACCGATGTTGATTCCTTTGGCAAAAATTTATTTTCTTCTACTGCTTTCTTTTCTATAGCAGATTATTTGCTTAATAGTTAACACTGATGTTTCTTATAGCAGTTTACTGTTGATTCTAATATTAGTTTGCACTACTAAGATTACGACCTCTTTAGAAAGTTATACTTGTTTATAAACCAAAGTCCAAAGTGGTTATATTTTTATACTTGCACAAAATTCAACAAAAATCTCAAAATTAGGTTCTTGTGATTCACGAACTTTACGAGAATCTCAAATATATATTCACATCAACGTGATGAAAGTCCCATACAAGTCTCCTGAACACAAGCTGGAGAAGTTCGATGAGCAGTACAACCATTATAAGGGACATATGAGCCTCAATCTCCAACTCGTGAATATGGAGTATGTTCTCACATAATCAAAATCTGAACTCCTAGCCGCGGACAATGTCACGTCGTGATCCCGTAGGATCGAAAGTCTCTATTGGATATGATGTCGTACAAGCCTAAATTGTACTTGTATAAGGCAAGCACCATTAATGATCTATTGAATAGCTAAGATACAGAGTCAATGCAATACGATATTAAGCAAACAAATTGAATCGACACAAGTTATAAAAATAATGATTCTCTTTATTGATATTGCAACGGATTACAATGGCTCGAAGCCAAAAAGAACTAGATTATAAATAACTCTATCTCTGTCTCTCAGTACAAAGAAATCATACCGCAAGGCTTACAACTTGAGAACTCCAAATGATACATGATGTTCTATACATTACGCCTTCTATATACAAAAGAAACACATCTTCATGCCGCACTGCTACGAGCTGCCAACTGAGCTCTAATGCGTTTGCTGTGCCACTCTGATAACTCTACATCTGAAATAACCTGGGAATCACTACGATGCATACTGGTGAATGACATCTCACCAATTCAACAAAACCAACACGTTGAATATAGTGAGTGCATACAAACTTATGTGATCTTTCTAATCTTGCCTTAGGATCAGTTACATGGCATAGAAGAATAAATAACATACTTATGTCATAAGCATAAAGTGTCACGCAATACTTACCCTCCATCCTTCCTATCAAATACAATAAAAATAGAAATATGAATTGAAACAATAAATCTATACTTACGGTGTCACCAGCGTGTCTCTATATAAGACAATCATTAGGTTAAAAATATAAGTTTACAGTGTACTCATCCTTACAAATGTAACGATAAGCTTGCAAGCAGATAAACTTAACACGTAGTCTAACTCTATATAAAGGTCACTGGTACCACAAGCCATCTTGGACTCATGGTTAGACGATGCTCCTTCCAATCTGGGTAGTGTCACTCCCCGTTCCCAGAATACATATTTTTATACATGTACAACTAATATATATTTATTTAATATTTATCATGTATTATCCTGTATTTAAATTTCTCTAAATTCATGTTAATTAATTATCTGCATTTTATTTCCTGCAATTTTATTCCTGCATTTTATTTCTGTATTTTATTTTCCTGCTTTTAACTTCTCTGCTTTAGTCTTATTATGGTTCGGCCTAGGTTGGTTTTTCTTGGGTTCATGGTGGTTCACATGAACCGAACCCCCACAAACCCCCACCTACCACCACCCTTCCTACTTAAATCCCCCATCTCCTTCTCTCTCTTCATAACTTTCCTTCTCCATTACTTCTTCTTCTTCCTCATCACTCTCTCCACCAACCAACAGCAGGCAAGTACATCTTGCTTCTTGCTTCCACTTGAGAATCATTTTTATGGTTCATTCTCTTCCTCTCATGATTCTAAGAGAGTTTAGTTCTTAGCATTTTTGATTTCCTTGGCTCGTTTCTTACAGATCTAAGTTGTTGTGTTTTCGGTTGACCATGGATTTTGATCTCCCAACCTGGCGTACTTTTCAGAATAGATAGTTCATGTTGCAGAGCTTCTTCTTCTACACTATTCTGAACCATGGGAACTTCATTTCTGGCTGGGAACGAAGGTTCAGTCACGCTCACGTCTTTACGTGCGTGCGTGAATTTTTAGTCACGCTCACGTTCTTACGTGCCAGCGTGAATTTTTAGTCACGCACACGTCTTTACGTACGTGCGTGAATTTTTAGTCACGCTCACGTTCTTACGTGCCAGCGTAAATTTTAGTCACGCACATGTCTTTACGTGTTAGCGTGAATTTTTAGTCACGCTCACGTCTTTACATGCGTGCATGGATTTTTAGTCACGCACACGTCTGTATGTGTCAGCGTGAATTTTAGTTACGCTCACGTCCTTATGTGCCAGCGTGACATTTGAGTTACGCACACGTCTTTGCATGCGTGCGTGAATTTCTTATTACTTTTCACGCTCACGCTGTGCGTGTGTGAGTTACTTTTCACGCTCACGATTATGAGTGCGTGAATTTCCCTTCATGCTCACGCTGTGCATGCCAACGTGAACCACTTTTCACGCTCACGCTGTTTATACGCTCACTCCTACCTGCTAGACTTGGCATGACTTGTTGGCCTTAGCATAGACTTGTTGGCGTGACTTCCTGACCTGGGTGTTTTTATTTGTTCTATAACTTATTCATTTAATGATGGCATGATAATTCTTCTATTATATCCTTACGCCTTTTGGCATGGACTTGATAAAATCATGATATGTTAATATTGTTAATACAGATTGTTATGTGGAATGCGCCTTGTGTCCTGATTGATCCATGGATACCCAGTATGACTGGAACTTAACCCTGAGAGTCGTAGACTCGACTCCACTGAATACTATTTAATTTTCATGCCTTGTCACCATTGATAATGATTGTGACATTGACTAATAATTGATCATGCGTTCCTAGTTGGAACTAAGAGACTGGCTAGTCGTCTTATTGAATTAAATGAATGAGACACGTTCATGTAATGAACTATTGCAATCGATTAGCCGATCCCGAATATTGGCATACAGACACATGCAGGCTTCAAATTATTTATTTATTTATTTTTCTTACAAAAACAGCATGTGTACTTTATGGTCAAGGCATGATTACTCCGTGGTTAGATTTGATTGTTGCATTACGCTATGTAAGACCTACAACCTAGCCGCACGGGTATCGTTGTAGAGTTGCGCATATCGTACCCCGTACGAAGTACTCATTTGAATGACCATAATCCACGGCATGGAACTTCACTCAACGTAGAGACTATTAAGTCAAATAAAATAATGATGGCATGGAGAGAATGGATTCCCGAGTTCTTATATGGCAGCCCTCTTGGGACTAGTAGTGCCCGACAGGCCGGCTGGTTCCCACAGATACTGTAAATCTGTCACACGGGCAGGGAACGGTATCTGCTTATATTATTGTACATGATATATTAACGGCGGACGTCCCGCTGGGACTCGTCTAATTACATGATTGGCGTAATTGATTGATTGGATAGACTAGCCTTGCTTGCACATAGTGAGAACTGAGGAATCCCTATTTGCATAATTCCAGGATAACTTGGGACTCACAATAGCAAGCCGTAGGAGTTGATTGGCCGTTCAAGATGATTTGTTTGTGTACTGTACCTACTCTGTTGCCTAACTGAGATGATCAGAATGTCAGGACATGACGGGCCAACTTCTGTCCTTATTTGGTTGGAAGGTTGGTTCGAAGTGTCGTGATGTTATGTGAATCCTAGTGGAAAGCAGAGATGTATTATTATATTCTCTTACTTACTGGTTTAATCCTTCATATCGTGCTTCCTTGTGGTACTTGCTATTAGAGGTCTAACCTCTCTGGTTTTGCATGGCCAGATTTAGAGCCAGTTCCCGAGGATCCAGCTTACTTCTACCTCCAAGATGGTCAATACTAGGGGAATGATCGCAGGAGAACTCGAGTGGGTTCCTTACTCCACCGCTCGTTTTGTTATTTACTTCATACTTAGCCGTTTGGCACCGACATGTTAGTCGGATTGTCTTGCACTTACTTTTACATAATTGTAATTAAGTCAGACTTCAACTGATAACAATTGTGTATATGTTACTATACCATCTGACTATGTTTTGTAAAGCCAGATATCAAGAACATTTTGACTAAGCGTTTGGGACGCCTTACTGCTTATTCTCACATGTTCTCTATTTTCTGTTTCTTGTTTGAATGATTGAGACAATAGATGTGAAGTGACCATAGTAAGACTTTCATGTAGTATGCACCCCCTCGTCTAGTTAGACAGCATTGATTGTATTATACGGTATTCATCTACCCGTAATACGTAGCTGGCTGAGTCATTCCCCCGCTCTCCAGTATTCTGGTTCTGGGGCGTGACAGGTAGCTAGCCCGACTGGAAGTCCCGAATCATCGATGCTACATCACCCCTATTTCTCCTAGGCCAATATGATTTCAATGCTCCGACAATCGTTCGAGAAATAACCCTTGTGCAAAAGTTGTCCACGACCATGCAATACTCGAGAATCACTAAACTACGACATATGCATGACATAAACATCAGAAACAAAAGCTACTCATATCTACTCAAACTACCTTCTCTGAACCATCGCTCGGATCCAATTCCCTAATCCACGGCTTTCTATATTACGTAGTTCCCAGTCTAAGGATACTGCCTGGCGACTTAGCAGTCCTAGTCTATACCGTGTATCAACTGTGAAATACTACATCATAATCATTCTGTTTAGAGCATCTCTACCACAATATCTCATATGACAACTACAAAAACAGTGAACTCCATATACTAAGATAAGGCACAATACAAAAATCTATAGCAATAAGTCAACTAATCCATGTAAAAATGATGAAACAATTTACTACACTACTCAAGTCTATCGCACCACTAAAAGTTCTATGTTCTATAGTAGCAGGTATAACATGAGATTACTCTCTTATCTATGTTGGTTTGTCTCTTTTATTATTAGCATACAAAGGTTCACAACATAAGAAAACTATACAACTATTGATCCATTTTATTATTGTGCTAGTAAAGGAGCAAAGGTTCATCGAAGCCACTACCTAAAGGCGACTATTTGCATCGTTGAGCAGAACTCTGAAACAAATCCTCAACAACATTGAACTAAACTTGCTAACTTGCATAACACACTAACTCGCCAATCATAATCCAAACAACTGCACAACTCGGAAGCCAACACAATGCCTCAGCCTGAAACCAAAATCAAATGTTGACTCAAGCCAAGAATCCATCTCAATCACCAATCCGGGGCGGGCCATTACAGACAATGTTCAAACAATTGTTGTTGTGATCACCACACAACAAAGATAATAATATCTGCAAATCTTCAACCATTTGGAGGACAACTTTAGTTGAATCCTCAACAAGAAGGAAAAGATTAAAGACATCTCGGAGTCTCTCGAAAAGAAATATAAGAATGATGAAAATATGTCCCAGATTTATCTAATCAAAAAATTCATGACAATGGAATTTGAAAATGAAAAGACTGTGTTGTCCCACGTAAATGAGATCAAGGTTCAACATAAAATGGAGGAAGATAATATGCCTCTCGTTGATAAGTTTATGGTAGGAGTTTTATTCTTTAAACTTCTTACAATTTAGGATTGTTTCACTACTAACATGTACAACAAGTAGACTGGAGTGAAGTGGGAAGATCTTACGGAATACCCAACGGGTGCCAATGACCGGATGATCAATGGGCTTGGGAACAAGTTTCCAAACTTGATTCCGTTCAAATTGGTTTAATTCCTCTTGCATAACATCTAACAAAAAATTATCACTACATGCTTCTTCAATATTTTTGGGTTCAAACTGCGAAACAAAAGCAACACAAGAAGCTATATCTTTATTAGAGGAACGAGTACTTAACCCTTGGTAATCTCACCAATTACCAAGTCCTTTGGATAATCTGCCAAGAATCTCATCTCTTTTGGCGTATCCTCAGGATTGCTGGTTCCGACTTCTTTGCTTGAAGGTTCTGCATCTTTGTGGAAAGGTTTTGCAGTAGCTGTACTTGGTGTAATCACGTCTTTATTATCATCATCGACTGAATGTTAATTTAGTTCATCAAACTTGACATTAATTGATTCTTCGATGATCATGGTTCTTTTGTTGAAGACTCTGTACCCTTTGCTTTTTGTCGCATAATCTAAAAATATACCTTCATCGGCCTTTTCATCAAATTTACTCAGATTGTCTTTAGTATTAAAAATAAAGCATTTACAACCAAATATGTTAAAATATGAAACAGTGGGTGTTCTATCAAACCATAACTCATAGGGAGTCTTCTTCGATATACGTCGAATTAGAACCCTATTGAGAATATAGCACGCTGTATTGACAGCTTCAGCCCAAAAGTATCTAGGTAGACTAAACTGGTTCAACATTACTCTAGCCATTTCAGATAGAGTCCTATTCTTACGTTCCACAACTCCATTTTGTTGTGGAGTCATAGGGCAAGAAAACTCATGCAAATAATTGTGTGTGTCACAGAATTGCTTGAACTCTGCACCCTTATATTCGTCGCCATGATCACTACGAATGCGAGTAATCATGAAACCTTTTTCATTCTGTACTTTCTTGTAAAAGGTGACGAATTCTGACAAAGTATCGTTCTTGCGTGCAAGAAAATATACCCATGCGTATCTAGAGAAATCATCTACAATGACAAATGCATATAACTTACCACCTAGACTAGCAATTCTACTAGGTCCAAATAAGTCCATATGCAATAATTGTAGAGGTCTAGTGGTACTTACAGCGTTCTTGGATTTAAAGACGGATCGGGTAGCTTTGTTCTTTTCACATTCGCTACATACCTTATCCTTCTTGAAAGATATGTCCGATAAACCGTGTACCAACTTCTTCGTGGATAGTTTTGAAATTGTGTCCATATTTACATGATCGAGTCTCATATGCCATAGTTGACTCTCAATGCTTTTGGCCATCAAGCATCTACCTGCTTTGTTAGCATCTTCTAACAGATAGAAAACATATATAGTTTCTTCCCTGATACCTTCAAAGATAGTACTGCCAGTTGCCAGTTGAGCTATCAACTATAGTACATTTGTCTTTGACGAAGTTAATGCCATAACCGTGATCAGCTAAATGACTTATGCTGAGCACATTATGTTTTAACTCGGTAACTAGACATGCATCTTTAATTACATGATAGGGAGCCTTACCAATATCACCGATACCGATTATGTACCCTCTTAAATTATTACTGAAGGAGACGTATCATTCTTTATTCTTCTTCGACAGTGTTGCAAAAAATGAAGCATCACCGGTCATGTGCCGTGAGCAACCGCTGTCGAGGATCCATTTGCTTCTAGCATGTGAAGGGCGTTCCACCTAAAAAACAGTTTGCAGATGAAACTCTTGGTACCCATTTCTTGTAGGGTCCTAACAGGTTAGTTTTTGGTATCCATGCATAAACATTTAAATCTACTAACTTTCTGATTCTACATGCAGAGGATATATGACCAATGAGGCCACAATAGTGATATTTTGTATGTTGAGTGATGAAAGTTGTATAAGGTGCATGATTGGTAAGTTTTGATTTTCTAGTATAGAAAAATGCATGCCTATTAGTCTTCTTGGGCATAGTTTTGGTGTGGTTTGGTCTGACAGTATTTGGTTTGGGTGTGTTCCGATGGTTCGGTAATTGACACGTGTTAGAATAGGAAGCATCAACTTCAGACCATTTTTCTAAACTAATTTCCAGCCTTTTGGAGGTGTCATATAATCTAGTATAGTCAGATGTAAGTGTTTCCATTCTGACTTGTGCACACTGAAGATTCTTTCTCTCCTTAGATAGGTCTTCCTTTAGCTGGATGATAGTTTGGTCTTTTTCTTCGGATAACTTTATAGTCTCATGTAACAATATCTTAATAGGGAAAAGCTCACCAGACTCAATAGAAGTATTAATATTTCTAACATCAGCTAGTTAGTCGGTAAGTCTTCCTATCTCACCTTTGTACTCTTTGAGTACCTTCTTAGAGGTTTTATATTTACTATGCAGTTTTTTGTAGTCATTTAACAGGTCACTGAAAGCCTCTCCTAGTTGCTCAAAGGTGAAATCATCATAAGGATCAAACAGAGGATTAGTGATTACCTGATCGCAAGCCATCAAACATACATTTGCAGCGTCATCTGATTGTTCATCTTCTGAATCGCTGGCTTCGCTTTTATGCCATATGCTTGTATTGGCGTACTTCCTTGATGTAGATCTCTTCAGATAGCCTTTGTCATATTTGCTGATTTTTCTTGTTGATGATGATGCTGTTGGATAATTAATCTTTCTTCATATGTCCTTTCTTCTTACATCCGTAGCAAATAGGATCTTCCTCGTTGTTGTTGCTGTTGCTGTCTTTTGTTCTTCTATTGAATCTAATGAACTTCTTGAATTTTCTTACCAGAAGAGCTTGATTTTCAGAGTCCGAGTCGCTGTCGTCAGAATCATCTTCGACAGTTCTTCTATGTTGAGCCTTCAAAGCGATCCACTTCTCTGACTTCTCCTTTGGTATAGCATCTTCAATGTCTTGAAGTTCCAACTCGTGAGTGAGTAGCTTACTCATGAATGTTTCCAGAGACATTGTTGAGAGGTCCTTTCCTTCAATGATTGTTGTAGCATTTGGAATCCAGTTCTTTGTGAGAGCTCGTAGAAGTTTACGAATCTTCTCATGGTTACTGTATTCCTTGCCTAATGAAGACAAAGGATTTACAATATCCAGGAATCTCGTAAACATCTGAGTGACGGATTCATTTGGCTTCGTTTTGAACGTCTCGTACTCTTGAGTAAGTCTGCTGATCTTTGACTCCTTGACTTGTGTTGTTCCTTCGTGGGTTACTTCGAGAAGTTTTCATACTTCATTTGATGTTGTGCAAGTCGATACCCTGTTAAATTCAGTTCTGTCTAAAGCACAAAATAAAGCGTTAATAGCACGTGCGTCAAGACTGACCTTTTTCTTTTCATCCTCAGTATATTTATCATGGAATTTTTCAACTAAAACTCCCTCAACAGTAATACGAGGAGGCTTTTGTAGCCGTCAATAACTATAGACCATAAGTAAAAATTAAGAGATTTTAAGAAGAAACTCATCCGTGTTTTCCAATAAGTGTAGTTTGTGTCGTCAAACAGTGGAGGTCTGTTTGTGGCTTGGCCTTCACTTGTAAATTTTACAGTTGCCATGTGTAATGCTGTGATCTATATAACAATTAAAAATAAATAACTGCAGTTTTACCTTGATTTACCTGTATAACCCGCTCTGATACCAATTATAGGAACGAAATCGTAAAGCAGAATGCTCTAGAGGGGGGGAGGTGAATAGAGTAGGCAGCGGAATATTGCTAATTAAAAACTTTGTTAGCAGTTAGATCACAAAAATAATAATAATCACAAAGTAATAACTGTAAAGATAAGAGTCCAGAAGGCAAACGCAAACACATAGATTTATACAGGTTTCCCTCTTGTGAGGACTAGTCCAGTCAGAAGAACTCTAGCTTCCAGTTGAATCCACTATTGAAAAATCTCGTAAGTTTTCATACGAAGTCCTTGCAACTTCTACAGACGCGAGCTTTGATACGAAGAACTCGACCAACTTCAGTTTTGAAGAGTCTTTTTTCAATTAAGCCTCTGATTACAATTTTTCTGAAATCTTCTAGACCGCACCGTACCGGCAAATTGACTAGAGAATTGTAACTGGCTTGAAATTTGAAAATGGAAGCTTTTTGAAAACTCTTTGGAAGAAACGTAAGCTTTAGAAGGGAAGAGAAGAAAGTGAATGAGTGATTTGAAATAATCAGAATTCCTCTCTATTTATAGTTTTTTCAAAGACAGAACTCTGGCAGAATTCAGACAGAATTCGGACAGAATTCTATGTTACAAACCGCAACTGAAGGAAGACCAAGTTCAAAAACCAACGTTGATATAACGTTCACCTTGGCCGAACTCTGGCCGAGTTTTGTCAGGATTTGGTCAGGTTTATTTTATGAAAAATATTTTGGACTTTTTGAAATCCTTCAGAAGCTTTTGTAAATAGCAGATATTTTTCAAAACATAGGTTAATTTTGAAAAACGATAGGTCAATTTTGAAAAACGATTTTGGATAGCCTATTTGCCAGTACGACTTGGTGTACAATGTATTCCTAGACTCAATAAAAATAAAAATTACATTGCATAGGAAAATACAGTCTCGAGTGGCAAACATAGCTTCGATCTTGAGCAGTGTCCAAAACGTTTTGAGTAAACATATGAATTGTTTCGTATGTCGAGACAGAGTTTGATCAATTATTAAAATCAGGTTTGGCCATGACCAATGGGCCAACATCCCCATGGAGAGTTTCCAAGAGGAGGCACTCCGTGTGTTTGATAGAATGTCTAATAGGATTATTTATATTTTAATTTCAGTTTTAGACATGTTAGAGGGTGTATTGATGTTAGTTAGGATGGTTAGAATGAGTTTCATTTCGATACCCATGGTTGAATCATTTTGGTTTAGCCTACATGATCCATTTTAGCCTCTACTTGTCATTTTGAGGCCTATTTAATAAGTGGACTGTTTATTTATATATATATATATATATATATATATATATATATATATAAAATATATATATATATATATATATATATATATATATATATATATATATATATATATATATATATATATATATATATATAAAATATATATATATATTGGTCTTGAGTGTGTGCTTGTTGTCAGTGGGTTTGCTTGTGGCTTTGTGGTTGTGGGTTATGTGTGTCGTATTTAGAGAAGAGGAAGAATGATATGGATTTATGTGTGTGTGTTATGTTTAGAGAGAAGGAGGAATGATATGGATTTGTGTGTGTGTGTGTTTGTATATAATGTTGAGAGTGTGTGTGATTGTTGGTTGTGGCTTGAGAGAGAGATAGATGTAAAAAAATATATATTGGTCTTGAGTGTGTGCTTGTTGTCAGTGGGTTTGCTTGTGGCTTTGTGGTTGTGGGTTATGTGTGTGTGTGTCGTATTTAGAGAGGAGGGGGAATGATATGGATTTATGTGTGTGTGTGTTGTGTTTAGAGAGAAGGAGGAATGATATGGATTTTTGTGTGTGTGTGTGTGTGTGTGTGTGTGTGTGTGTGTTTGTATATAATGTTGAGAGTGTGTGTGATTGTTGGTTGTGGCTTGAGAGAGAGATAGATGTATAGATAAGAGAAGAGGATAGAAGAGAGTGAAGAGAGGAAGGGGGCTGTGCTGCCCCAAGACAGCATGCAGCAGTAGTAGCAGTCCCCACATGGGACTGCCTCACCAGCAGCAAAAGCACAGTGGCTACTGCATAGCAGTGGGGGCTGCAGGACAGCCCCCCATGACCCCCATTCACCCCCTTTTAGCCCCCTTCAGCCCTCTATATAATCCCCCCTATATACCCTTGTGAGAGTGAGGTTTGAGTGGTATTTAGTGATAGGTTTGAGTGGTGTTTAGTGGTAGGTTTGAGTGATGTTAGAAGGGTATTGTTAGGTGTTAGTTTCATAAGTTAGGATAATATGTTAAGGTAATGTTAGTAAGGTATTTGAATATGTTAGGAAGTAAGTTATACTAAGATATGGTATTATATTAGAGTGGTGTCTAATATTAGGAGTTAGGTTAGATTATAGATGTGGAGTTAGATTTGTGTGGAGTGGTATCTATGATACCAAGTTGGTATCATAGTGTAAAGGGGATTTACCCTATATGAGGGTATAGGTATTGAGATACCCTCAAGATACCAAGGTAAGTATCAAGATACCGAGATATGGTATCGAGATACGGGGGTAAGGTGTTGCAATACCTTAGCAAGGTATTGGAGTTGCAAAGGGTAAGGGCAAGGTAAAGGATAAGGTAAGATAGAAGTTAAGGTAAGTTTCCTATGTTAAGGTAATTACCCCAAACTAAGATATTGGTATCGGGATACCATTTTGACCAAGATATGGGATATCTTGGATATGGGATATCTTGGTTGGTAAATGTTAGGAATAGTATACTTAGATTAGTTTTGACCTCGGTTGACCATGGTTGACTGTTTTGACTAAAAGTCAACCATAAGTCAACCCTTAGCCTAGAAATGACTAGAACTTGACCGGAGTTGACCAGTTGACCAAAAGTCAACTGTTAGTCAATATTAGTTTAGTTTGACCTAGAGTTGACCTAGAGTTGATCCGTTGACCAAAAGTCAAATGCAAGTCAACCTTTGACCTAGTTTGACTTTGATTGACCTAGTTTGACTTTGTTTGACTTAGTTTGACCTAGTGTGACCCAGTTTGACCTAGTTTAACTGACCTAGTTTGACTTTGTTTGACTTAGCTTGACTAAGATTAACCTAGATTGCACATCATAACTAGAATATCATGCCATTCACTGTCAAACCCTAATTAACTCATGATATCTCATCTTTAGGTCTGTGACATCACAATGAGCATCTGTTTTCACTGTCAACTCAGGACCGCAGGCGAATATATTTACTGATAGTTTTCATTATCTTGATGTCTGCTATATCCAATTCAGTTGTAGTGTCTTACTTGATTTCCGACACGATGGTTCACGGACTAGTACGTCGGATCCTGTCATGAGATGTTATTCCTGGACTTTTCTGGTATATAGGTACATTGTTCGATCTTATTTTTCTTGTACTTGTATAGACACCGATTTGGGAGTGGACTGGCCCCCTGCTTTTGAATTTCATGTCATGACGTGATACGTCCGGATCCATTATACTACTCGGGGATGGGAAGTTATTAGAGGTTATGTGATCAATACCCTCATGTCACTATTCTTGTGCTCGCGTCACCCTCACTACACGTAGGGTGTAGCGAGATCTTATATTTCTTGTGCTCGCTTTCCATGTTGGCCGGCTTGACCCTTCTTGAGATTTTCCTGTGATAGCCGGGCCAAATGGAATAGCCTGTTTATGTATCCCAAGCTGATCACATAACGCTCTAATATCTCATGGCACCAGTTTATGTTTACGTTTATATATCATATATCCCTGTTCTATTCTACATTCCTGTATTTTATACCATGACATGATATCCAGTTTATATATCCTGTTTATTTTTCCTGTCTTGATATTTCATCTTGTTTTTCATTATAATTATCTCTTATAGAATTTGTCAATTCATATAAAACTGCTGTTAGTGTTTGTACTTGCTCATATCCTGACAGGATAACCCCGTTGATGTTTACAGATGATTTATAGGCCGATTGCTCGACCTTCTATGGCTACGACATAGATGGCGAGTATGACTTGGATATTCCCGTGGAGCCGGTGCTTATAGAGGACGCACCGTCTGCTTAGACTAGTTAGATAGGCTTGCCTGGACTGTGATCCAGCTAGTACATCAGACTTGTAGTATGCATATTATTTAGGTTTTCTGTTATGTTTTTAACTCTAAATTTGTGTGGGACCTTGCATATATTCCTGTTATTTTCCTTCTATCATATTTTTCATATTTCGTGCTATCTTTCTTAGATGTCTTGTGATTGAGTTGTGAAATTATATACCTCCGTGCGGAGATGACAAGTAACTTTATATTGTGTCTAGATGTTGTATGGTATAGACGACCTATACAGCGTTCTACCGTCGATTCTGTGGCATAGGCTGAACGTACCCACGTGTTCGTGTCCCTACTTATGGTGCGGGTCGTGACAAATCTGGTGAACAAAATGACAAGAAGAAGCCTACTTTCAACAAAAGGAAGGACTTCAATAATCTTAAAAAGAAGTCGAACTCCTTCAAGACAAGTCTAAGAGAGAAGTGGTGCTACAATTGCAACGAAGGGCCACTACAAAAGAGAATGCTAGCTTGTCCATATCAAAGCATAAGGAATACAAGAAAGATGAGCTTAACTTGATTGTTGTGGTTTCTGTCACACCCCAGTTTCAAAATACGAGAAGATGAAGACGAACTAGGTCAACTATTCCATACGAAGTACAACAAAAAGTCGTATGACAGTCACAACTATTTAAAACAGATGAGTATGAGGACTCCAACTTGCCATTGATGACTCCTAAGGTCAGATAATTCCTATGTCAATCCATATTCAACACGAGAAATAATAAAGAATAAATAATATATACAGGGTAAGGCGTCCTAAATACAAATATATACATTAATACATGATTACGAAAGTTGATAACAAGATAATACAGCAACTTGAATTTAAAAAACATACATAAATGTACAATTAGCTACAGTTCTAAAATATACAACTATGTCAACCAAGGACGAAGGGAACGAGATTCCGAAAACAAGGGCTAATACTTTTCCTTGGTTAAGCGCCAAAAAATGAGTGTACAAAATAGAGTGGGAGACAAGGAAGAATCCAATCGCCATACCGTGCCGCGCGCACTCCTCTTAGTGCACGCCATCTGGTGAAGGTGTCGGTAGATCCTTGAACTCAACTATAGAATATGGTCATGCAAAACCAGTGAATTCAATCCTAAATAGCAGGTACCACAAGGGAACTCAAAAGGAACAAAACTTAACAAAATCACGTGATGAAGACCCATAACTAGATGGTTGACCCTTGTTAACAAAAGAATAAGCTTATATGTTGAGTGGCGTCAAATTCTTAGTCATGGTAGCTAAAGTATAATCTGGTAGCAGACTGGAACAAATGCTCAAAATATTGTAAAATGATGGCCCACAACAGTTCAAATTAAGCTGACTTACCAGTATATGCAAATAAACAACAACTAAGATCAACCAAACAAAACAGAAGCATGTAGGCAACAATACATTCTTAAGGCTAAACTGACATTATTTGTTGAATATATACTAAGCTAGTTCTTGCTTAGCACTGCTAAGGGTTGTGGTACCATCCGAGATCAAACCTCTCCTGATCGTACTGCATCGCCGCAGCAGAAGAAGTCTGCTCCGGAGTCTTTGCGAAGCGCCCTTTTATCCTCGGCCTCATCTCCGCGTAGGCCTTTCGGGATGCATATCGGATTTGCTTCTCGTACCTCCTCTTCTTCCTCTTCTCCCTGTACCTCAACACCTTCGCCTCTCGGTCCATGTTGGGCTCGACGCTCTGGCTTGAGGTCGTCCCTTCTCCGACCTCCTTCATCATGCGGCCCCCACCGCTCGAGGCATCCGTGAACGTGCTGCCCGAGAATGTCGACGACATCTACAAAGAAATTTCAAGTGTCGTCAAGACTTACTAGTCGATTTTTCCCTGCAAATGCCGAGAAGCACAAACCACATGACATTATCATCTCTCTCTATTTGAATGAAAATATAGGAAGTTGTGAATTCAGCATTTTGGTCCCATACCTTCCCATGAAATGTAATGAAATCAGAAATTGAGAATCCTATATAGTTAATTAACCAAGATGCATGAAACCATACACCCAAACATCAAAGGAGGCAAGATTTGAAGCCAGAACCTGACTCCTCTTAATATATTGTTAGGTACGAAATCCAAATGCTCGAGCTGTTCGGTAGCAAGCCAAGCTACACTTTGATGCACAGTGGACCAAGTTGGGCAATTCCTAGGGAGCCAATTGTATGTTTGGCACGAAAAGTACAATCTGAACCTTTTAATGGCAAGGTCTCTTTACTTGTCATTTACCTATTACTGTGGAAGGAGAAGTAAATATCTCAAGTGTCTCAACCTGCAATTATAGCGTAACTATTGAAGAATCTCTGATAGAGAGAGGAGCAATATATATATACCAAAAAGAAACTTTTGGAATCGGAAAAGGAAAAGCAATATGCAAAAAGTGTGGAATGGCATACCACCTCAGCTGTTGAATGATTTTAACTAATTGAACTGAACCGTGAATAGTTCTATTGGTTTTAGTAAACGAAGATATTTTGTCCGCGGTTTGTGACCGTGGACGTGACCGCGGGACACGTGGCAGCCAACCGCTGCCCCTCCTATTATCACCGGAACTCACCTCCTTAAAATCCGGGCCAGAAGGGTCAAGTACTAATAAGCCCACAGTCAGAGCGATCGACGAGAAAAAAGCGAAATACCAATATAGACGTCTCCATTGTGCATCTGAAAAATTATTCTGTGTGTCGGACTAACGTGCATCTTCCATGTCAACCGTTAGATTGTATGGAAATGTGTGCATGCACACATTCCCATACAATCTAAAGAGTGTGTGCATGCACACATTTCCATACAATCTAAAGAGTGCACGACGAGCTAGGCACATAAAATAAATTCTCGTGCATCTGATCATATTCCTTTATCAGATCAATTTAAAAGCATCTTGCCTCCAAATTAATATCAATGGAACAGTACTCTTCAACTTGAGTAGCTCCATTTTCTCTCAAGTTACTAGTAAAAATTGTGTGCAACATAGACCAATAGATGCACTGGTTGACCTAATTAAACAAGTTCGGATTGTTTGTCCTTGCTAAAGCAGAATGGAAGAAAATGATTCAAGATGGAAAAAAAAAAAAAAAAATTCAAGATAAAATTGAAGTTCGCTTCTTGTTGTCGATTAGTACAATGAATAAGTTTGAAATCACTGTTATATATGAAGGAATATAGTCCATAATTAATTAACCTTTGAATTACTTGGAAACCGAAGAGAGGATGCAACAATTAACCACTCACAATGGTTCTACTAGACGCAGCCTGACACATGGAGGGGACCTCTATGGACTGCTGCCTCATCGAGTCCGGGGAGCTGGGGGCGCTCAGGCTGACATCCAGCGTCAGCGGACCGGCAGGGTTGCAGGAACCGTGGAAATTGTTGTTATTGTGATCGATTGCCGCCATGTAGCCGTACTGCATGTTGGGCATGACCAAGGGGGGCGGCTGCTGCTGCGGAGGAGGAGGCTCCTCATGCATCGGCTCTGCAGTGGGGGCGGCTGCGGGTCTGGTGGGGTCGTTGAAGAGCCACGCGAGGGTGTCGTCGCTGCCCCCGAAGAACTGGAACTCCTGGAGGCCCTCGGGCTCGTGGTGGCGCATCTCCGGGAACATGGGGATGGTGCGGTTGATGTCGGCGACGTGGGGGCAGTTGGCATTGCCGGCGCTGCGGCAGAAGCTGCAGGTGTTGGGGAAGGACATGGCAGCGGTCATGAATGAGAGGGGTTGGAGTGAATTATAAGTTAGTTGTGTGAGAGAGAGAGAGAGTACTACTGTGTGGGCAGGAGAAGAGTTGGGGTGTGTGATTAAATGGATGTGTGGTTTGATGCTCTTTGGGTGGGGAGAGGGAGAGGGAGAGGGAGGCCTACAGGAGGCAAGGAAGAGATATGAGGAGATGAATGATCTCTCTATGTTAACGTGGAGGATTTGTTGCCACCATTCTCTATTTCCTTACTACTTGCTCACTTTGATTACTTTGATATTGATGCTCCTATAATTGTACATTTGTACTGCATTATTTTATTACATGCTCCATATTATTTGGGGAAGTTATGGTTCAGTCCCATGGCAGGAACTGAACTTGGAGTTAGTGTTTACGGCTGATATCGATACGATTTGGCAGGTTTCGATCCGATACCGACCGACATCTGATCCTAACCGATACCAATATTGTGCGTCTATTTTTCGGTCAATTCGACAAAAAAAAATTGAACGAGGTGTAAAAGATTAGTAAGATTGTAAAAATATATAAAAGAAGAAAACTTATCTTTCGCACACAAACCAATCGGCAAGGGTAACTATTATTTTATGGCTAAATTACAACTTGATACTCTCAACTATTCGAATTTTCCAACTTAATACCCTCAACTTTGATAGGTATTTGCTTGATACTCTAGATTTCAGAAATGACGAAATTATCCCTCATCTCTCTCCACCCCCCCTCCCGGCTGTCACGGTCCCGCCGTCCTCACCCCGCGCCCGCGACCCCTCTCCATGCCTCGGCTGCACCACACCCGCGATCCCGACCCCCTCCCCACGTCACACCCCTAACCCCGCGCCTCTAACCCCCGCCCCCCCTCCCCCCTCTCTTCGCCCGCGAGGGCTACCCGCGCGCAACAAAGAGAGAGGTGGGGCGGGATTAGGGGCGCAGGGAGGGGCCGGAGGAGCATGTTGGGGGCGGCGGAATGGTGACAGCCGGTAGGGAGAGGAGGGGAGAGAGAAGGAATAATTTTATCATTTTTAAAATTTAGGGTACGTATCAAGTTGATACCTATGAAAGTTGAGGGTATCAAGTTAAAAAACTCGAATAATTGAGGGTATCAAGTTATAATTTAGCCTTATTTTATTCAATTTTAAAACTAATACGAAACAAAACACTGAAAATACTTAAAATTATGCCTAAATGTATAAAATATTTTGTTTTTATTGCTTTCCATTCGATACTCCAATTTGAAACACGGTAGATATCGCTGATCCCGATATTCCGATTTGAAACACGGTAGATACCACTGATCCCGATACTCAGAAATGATCTGATACCGATTTCGATGCTGATAATGCAAACCTATTTGGAACGCGGTAGGACCCAAAGAGGACTAATTCATGAGGTATCTCTTATTATGTCAAACTCTAATCACATATATATCCCTATGTAACACCACTTTAGATAGGGAAATTGGATAGGCACTATATTTTTTTACTTTGAGATAGTCCAATTTTTATATTTATTTACAAATTTGCCACTCATTTTTGTTTGCTTGAGGATAGCCTAAATTTTAGTATAAAAGCCAACAGGACTGTCGACAAATTCTACAGTCCTATAATATAAAAGGACTGTATAATTTTTCAACAGTCCTATAGTATTTATAGGATTATATAGGACTATACAATTTTCTACAGTCCTAGATTATATATGGACTGTATAATTTTCTACAGTCCTGTTAAAATACAGAAATAAATAACTGGGACTGTAATGACTGTAAGAAAATTATAAAGTCATGATTATATACAGGTCTGAAGAAAATTCTACAATCCATATATAATCCAGGACTGTAATTTCCTACAGTCCTACAAATATATAATCAAGGACTGTAGGATTTCCTACAGTCCTACAAATACTATAGGGTTGTAGAAAAATTCTACAGTCCTATATATGCTATAGAAGTGCATAATTTATTTACAGTCATGTTAGAAAGGTTTGGAGGGTTGGACAGTCCAAAATAAATTTGAGAATATTCTGAGTAATAATTAAAGAAAATTGGACTGTCATGGAGTAATAGATTGTCCTAAATAAAAATGAAGTGTATAGAATTTTTCTTTAGGTATGGTAGATAAAAAAGTTATACATACTAGTGGTTTAAAGTACGAAAAATGGAAGGGTATCTCGATCGTTGCTTGGGAGTGAAATCTTTCTCAATGGTCCTGGTCACCGACATGCTTTTTTTACTTCATATAATCCAAGAGCGCGACTAATCTTTAGCTAGAGCTAGTGGATTGAAAGAGAGTTTCAGACATCTTCTTGCAGACGAGTAATTATATAGAGACACATTTTTATTGACATACTTTATTGATATATTTATGTGGCAGATGATTGGTATTTCATGTCACCTGAATTAATTGAAGGCTTATTAAATTTTTTTTTTGTATTTTCAATTTTGTATGTATGGAAGGTTTTCAATCTGTGGCATGTGTTACAATTTTGCATGGACAATTAATTATTCACTTGTCAAAATTGTCCATGTCTATTTAATTAGTTCATGTGTTACAATTTTGTATGACCAATTAATTAATCACTTGTCAAAATTGTCCATGTCAAATTAATTAGTTCACAATTCATGCAAAAAATTCAATCTTCTTGCATGTATAGAATCCAAGCAATCCATCCTCGTCAACTTCATGAGCCGACTTCAACGAAAGTAAAATAATTTTGTACAAAGTTTTATGGTGATTTCAAGAACATATCAAGAAATACAGATGAGTGAAGGAAACGAACCTCAAAATGTCAAACTCTGGATTCATCACGGTTATGGTTTTCTTTCTTTGTTCTTATGGTGGGGTTAGAGAAGAAAATGGAGATGAGTAGAAGAAGAAAATGGAGATGAGCAGAAAAAAAATAAAGTAGATAATAAGTGTGGCTATTAATTGGCCATGCAAAATTGTAACACATGTCAAAAATTGGAAACCTTCCATACATACAAAATTGAACATACCAAAAAAATAATTAATAAGCTCTCAATTAATTCAGGTGACATGGAATGCCGAATCATTTGCCACATAAGTGTATCAATAAAGTATGTCAATAAAAATGTGTCTCTATAGAATTATTCTTTGCAGACTCCTCTATAGAAATTATTCCAACCATATCCCTAGTGTCTTGTCATTGAGAGAGATTTCAAGAGTATTTCCTTTTTAAGAGGCTTGATTGCTGTATAGAGGAGGTGATCAGGTGTAGTTGGCTATTTGAAATACGGAATGAAAAAGATAAGCCTTGGAAGCCGTTAAGGATATGGGCCAGGAAGAGAAACAATTAACAAAATAGACACTCTTATCTAACATCATTGCATTAGAAGAGGTGGAGCAAGAAAATATAATTGGATATTCTGGGACTGGGCACGGATCAGATCGGACCGGACCCAATATGTAAGAATTTATGTCCCACATATTAATACAAATTGATAAGTTGGTTAATTAATTGTATTATTTTATGGGAGAAAAATCATTACTGGAATAATAGGAAAGTCACCTCTCACACCTCTACGAATAAACACATCCATTTTTGTCTAAAACTTTTCGGGAAGATTTGCAATCCTTAATATACAACTCAGAGAAAGGCTCGTCCTCGAACCGAAGCCAATATTCAATCCATGTGTTACTCTTGATCGTTTCAAGATTTCGTTCTATGCAACTTACACATCCTTGATTTTCATTTCATCATCGTTGTTATGTTTCCAACGTTCGTGCAAATTCCTTAACACAACATAATCCTCCCCAATTATGTTATTTGTCTCCCAAAAAATTTGGGTGATGACATCTCTCATTATGTGGCATTTGACATGAAAATTTTTAACCCAAAAAATTAATTACCAATTTTTTTAATGTTAATGTTAATATTAATACTAATTTCATTAATAATGTTAATATTAATTTTAATAATAATATTAATGTTAAAGTTAATGTTAATAATAATAATAATAATAATAATAATAATAATAATAATAATAATAATATTAATGTTCATGTTAATTTAATAATAATAATAATAATAATAATAATAATAATAATAATAATAATAATAATAATAATTATTATTATTATTAATGTTAAATTTTGTCATGTCAGCTGTCATGTCAGCAGCCAAGTCATACGCCAAATAATAGGAGATGGTATTACGCAAAAATTGTGGGTGACAAATAGCATTTTTAAATCCTCCCCGCAGCTCCATTTGAATTCAGCATACCACTTAGTTTTGATCCAACATATATTTTAGGCGTCCCAGAAATATATGTAGTTCAGCCAAGCCAGTGATAGAGAATTTGAAGAAGGCTAACATGTGCAACTTCAAATCCCCGGATACTAGCCATATTACATACTCTTAACTGATACGATCCTAGCATCTATTTCCATAACTCTTGTCGCATATACATTATTCCATAACATGTGATCATCGACCAAAAAGTCTCTACACACAACCGGATTCATAACCGTATTTTCAATTCCATATGTTTCACACTGACCATCTAACATATGCATTGCATCAAGCCATTGCGCAATCCGAATGCAACGAGTCTTCACAACGCCTTCTCGTCCAACTGTTATTCATCTATTGCATAACTCGAGTCTCTACCCAACTATTTCAGAAGGATTGATGATATGGTCTGACATATCCAAAAATATTTCTACACCTCGCACATAACTATTTCGGTACAATTACCATTCTCTGAACTGCCAACGAATCAACATCTTTAACTACCCCTCGCTAGGAGACTTACCCAGACATCGCACTTGAATTCTCCTGACACAAGAGGTTAACTTAAACCGATGATACTCAAAGGTAACAATCACTCCGACACAAAAGTTTCCTTCGATAAGTCTACATTCAATCCTTTATCAAGTATGAAATGTCACGACCCACACCCGGTACAGGAGAATGAGTGCGTAACCTCGCGCAGCCTACGCCACAGTATCGACGGCAGAACGCTGTCTAGGTCACTAACTAACCATCTCACACAACGATATAATGTACCTGTCATAGATCTCAACTCCGAATGGAGGATAAGTATAAAGATATGGTAAATACTCAATTACAGTCGACTAAAGCACAATAAGATATCAAAGAAGTCTAAATAACTATAAAATCTCAACAACAACAAATACAAATACAAATACAAAATCAAACTAGAACTAAGTCGCCATTCTTAATACAAGTAACAAAATCTCCATTCTATTACAAGCCAAAAGTTCTAATAGAGAATCTAAAACAAGTCAAACTAGAACTAAGTCTCCCGGTCACTCATGAGAATCCGGACCCATGGTAGCTATCCCTTCCTTGGATCCGTAATAAGTAGGATACAAATCTCCTGAGCAATCATCTGAAAAATATATCCAGTCCGGATGGAATGCGCACATCTCCTCTAGCAGTTCCAAATAAATGACAAAGACTATAAAATAGTTATAGAAAATAATACTTGATGAACATAGAAAGAGTGAGTCAGGAAATGAAATAAAACAGCAGTTAACTAAAATACAAGGGAAGTAAATATAGAGAATCAGAAGAGCATGGTAATGAAGACTGTAAATAGAGATACCCGAACTAGAACGAATGTGATGCGAGTCCTAACAGTACAATGTGATTCCAGTGTGAATCCAGTACAAGATACTAAATTATTGTGTTTTGAAATACCGCTTTCGATATGTAAACGGCTAGGGGTAAATACGGCACGTCGTACACTTGGCCTAGCGACGACGACTATCTTTCCAGATTAGACCAGTAGTGAATACGGCACGTCGTACGCTTGGCCTAGCGGCGACGGCTATCTTTCCAGATTAGACCAGTAGTGAATACGACACATCACATGCTTGGCCTAGTGGCGACAACTATCTTTCCAGTAGGGTGGTTCCAGTATGATTGGGAACGTTTACATATCTACTCGAGTATTTCTCTGCCCCGACAAATACAAGTGAATCCATATCCTGACACGTAAATCGAATATAAGTCTAGTCAGAAAGTATATGATACCTGTAGGTGGCTCCAGTAGGTGATTCTAGTGGTTGATTCTAGAAATAGAGGCCAGACAAGTATAAAATGTGTGTCGCATGCAATGGTCAAGAAATACCAATCCGTGTTGTGTCAGAGAATCAAATAGAACTATACTAGAAGCTGAATCATAATGATCATCAAATAAATAAAAATTATCAGAGAATGTACTCGTCTTTGGTCCTAAGTAGTAAATGAGGATCGATGTCCAAAGTGGTATCACACAAACCTATATATGAGACGTACAGAGTTATTTGGTGTTCTAAAGTAAACAGTGCATCTAAATGTTATTTACATGTTTCTAGGCCTTTTCTAGGTCATGGATGCAGAAGCTCAAAAATGAATAGGTGCCACTCACAAGAAGGCGCCAGCATCAAGTGGCGCCTAAACGCTGACTTGCGCAAGACTCAAGTTGTGCCCACATCAAGATGCGCGGGTCCCACATGGCAAGCTTCCTCGAGAAGCTGTAACGGTTGCCATCATTACTGACAGCACAATAGTCGAAGAATATCTCTTCGAATCCCGAGCAATGCGACGCTCGAGAAGATTTTGTTAATATTAAATGCTGACAGCTAGCTTGCGCAAGCTATCGAAGGGCGCGAGAAATGTTCACAGCACAGAAGACTGAGTCAGAGGCACCAGTTATCAAGTTGTGCCGGCGTAACCTGGCTATTTGGCGCCACCTAATTAAATTTTTGTCCAGAAGCTAGATGATGTGGCGCACATGCCACTAATTTCGAAGAACGTGTCCACTACACTGCCCACGACCACGTGTATCTCACGGACAGGATGCCATGCGTCACCAGCAGTTAAAGTAACCGTTCACACAACTCGATAGGAGGCGCGCAACGCAGAGTGCACGCAACTCAGAAAACAGTTATTTCAGAATTCTATAAATAGAGTTTCAATACGGAGTGCGCGCAACTGCTTCTGCATAACTTGCGCTTGTTGCCTCTCTGGCACAGAACAAAAGGAAATGCCCTTTGGCTACTCCCTCTTCTTCTCCAGTTCTGAACTCGGAGAACAACCTATCTAGTAAGGCTACTAATTAAAACAAAGGAAAGCGCCCTTTGGCCTTTTCTCATTCTGCGCAAGCTGCACCTATTCCTGCCCTAGCGTAAAATAAAGGAAAATGCTTTTTAGCTAATCCCTCTTCCTTCCCAAGTCTGAAACTTGCTAGGAATACACCTATTTCTGCCCTGGCGCAAAACAAAGAAAGTGCCCTTTGGCTTTTTCTTATTCTTTTTCGGTCCTTGACTCGACGGAAAACCCTTCTGGTTGCGCCCTTGCGCCAATCAGTACAAAGACTCTTTTGGGAAGAAACTCTACTCATCTTGACAGAGATAATCAAATCTCTGGCAAGAGAGTAAGTACTATTCAAAATGAACTTTCTGCTACCCAGTTGCGCCATGCCAAGCGCATAGGAACATGGTGTGCAGCACAATAAGGCATTCTACCTACTCCCATGAATTTAAGTCGGGATTTGCCAACCCTGTAAATCTCAAGATCCAAACAAAGCAAGCTGCTGGTGTCTCAAACAGACACACAAGTGGCACACCTATCTGACTTGCGTGCCTATCTCAACAGGCGCTAGTCAGGATCAATTTCAGCAAGGCATAAACAGCCTGCGCCCGCAGCCAACTAGCGCCAAAGGATGACTTCTGAAGTCAAGAATCCTTTTACCTATGCCAATCAGCTCATCACGTCCTTATACACTCTGGGTACATGACACCTCAAGAACCGAAATCATGTTCCCAATGTCATCAAGGAATATATCCCTCCGACTTTTTCTCGTCCTGTCGTTGTAACCGATCTCCGTGAACTTCTTGCACAGAAGCGAAAGATCATAAGGCCGTCTCAACCACTTGTAGCTCCATAACAAGAATATCACTGTAATCATCACCACGAGGTAGTCATCAAATGTTGTTGCCAGTCAACTAAGCGGTCTATCTTCGACCATTTGAACTATGCTCAGACTCCTGAACCAGTGATAGTAGACGAAGATGAATTGTTGTACGCTTCGGTCAACATGACATCCTGAAGCACTGGGGGTAAAAAGCGTACGAGACGCAACGCATCCTGTAACCCCAGTCAACAATACTTGGATTGGATCCATGATTCCGGTAAAGGGGTCTACCGACACACTAGATCAAGAAGTCGAGATACAATCGGTCAAAGGAATCTTTTTTCTGACAGAGAAATAATCGGTCAAAAGAATCTTTTCTTTGACCAAGAATCAATCGGTCAAAAGAATCTTCCCTTTGACCAAGAATCAATTGGTCAAAAGAATCTTTCTGACTCTGACTAAGATTCCTTCAGTCAAAGGAACCTTTCTATCCCTTGTCCTGGGGGTAGTTCCTTGTATGACTTAGATGCCGATAGTAAAAGTTCTGAGTGGACCATCTTTTCTACCTGTTCCTCTTCAGTGTCTAGAGAAGTGACAACATATGTTACTAATGAGGAACAAGACGTATGTAGCTCTAATAGTCAAGAGCAGAGAATTGCTGCCTTGGAGGCCAGTTTGAAGAGCTTGGCTGAAATGATGACAGGCATGCATGCTGTGATCATGGCACAACACACGGTTCCACCAGTTGTGAATTTGATTTTGAACCTGTCATGCCCCAGAACCAGAATACTGGAGAGCGGGGGCATACATAGCCAGCTACGTATAATAAAATGGAATCCATCTCACCATACGGTCACGGCTGTCTAGATATATAAGGGTTTAACTACAATCCATCAGTCTTTTAAGGTCATGAACAAGCCTAGTGTCTCAATCTCAAGCAAGTAAGTAAGGTTACAAGATGTAAGATCACCAAATATACAATAGTAAGGCATCCCAAACATTACATATTCAGCTGATCATGAAGCTAGTCATTACAAAATATGAGGACTAGCAAGAGTTTAGTCATACATGATCAATCCTAGGATCTGTTAATCATTTTACAGCCCGTAGGCAGACAGTAATAAAGTGCAATCGAGCTAACACGTGCTCGTCGGTTAAACGCCTCAAAAGAATATTTTTACAATAGAGTGGGAGAGCCAAAATAAACCCACTCGTTGCTAGAATTCCGTCTAGTAGTCACCATTTGGCTGGAAAGTCTGTAGATCATCTGGAGTTGCTCCGGTATCTGGCCATACAAAACCAGCTGGGTCAGATCCCAGAAAGAGCAAGTGACACAAAGGAAGCTTCACTTAAGAACTGAAACCAGCAATTAGCACAAGAATAATATATAATAAAAACATGATATATGGAAAAGCATGACAGGATGATATACGATGAGGTAACCATAAGACTATTCAGATAACCAGGTTACAACCAGTAAACTAAACAAGGACCGGGGTTGTAACCCTTCATCTGAACGGAACTTGATTTCTCACCATTTCTCGATAAGGTAAACACAAACAATCTGGTCATGCAACAATCTTGTGCAGGATCAAGACAAGACTAGACTGATTGAACTCCATCCAACATTCACGGCCAAGCAATAAGTACGGCTTGATACTTTAACTAACTAGGGTTATCACAAGCCTAGTTACTAACAAGATGCAGTGAGGTTATTCCAACAGCCACAAGCCCTGCAGACTATCCAGGCTATCCAGACGCAATTAGGGGTTGAATTTAGGTGGGTACATCGTCCAGGAAACGCATGTACCCTTAAGTAGCTTGGAGGGTGCAACACATGACAGTGTGCTAGAAATGTGCCATACTCGACGGCAGGCTACAGATCCCAAGTGGGGCGCCCAGATAACGGAATTGCCTGTAGCTGGAAAATCTCTTCATGACTATGGGATTATTCTAGTTATTAGTCTTAGTCGAATTCAATAGGTACCCCTGATCGTGGTACTCAGGGGTCCCTGTCCTAGACATGATGCAAGACAAGACGGGTTCATTTGTACAAGCACAATCGTCCATAGTGTCCAGGTCACTCATTCTTGTCATGTCAAACTAGCCGTCACAACAACATATCGAGATATATCATGTCAGGTTTATCATGTCAAGTTTATCATGTCAAGTTTACTTGTCAAGAGTGCGCCACTACGGGCCACTATCATGTCATGTTACTTGTCAAGAGTACACCACTACGGGTCACTGTCGTGTTCATGGTACATGTACAGGATAACATAGTACAAGCATTCAATCAAAGGCCTAAGTATACTGAGGGCCACATGACATGGATATAATAAAATAATTAAAATACAAAGCTATAGAAGAGCCATTCGGCTCGGGCATATGCGGCCAGGAAAGAAGGGAGTGTATACGGCTCAGGAAAGTTCAGGGTACATGCGGCTGAGAACCACTAGGTCCCATGCGGCCAGGGAATGGGCCTTATGCGGCCAGGAAGTTCAGGGCACATGCGGCTCAAGAAGGACAGACATATGCAGCTCAAGATCACTGGGTCCCATACAACCAGGGAAGTGAGCGCATGCGGCTCAGGAAAGGGAAGGGCCTCATGCGGCTGGGAATGGATGGGGAATATGCGGCTGGATTTTATGCGGCAGGAGAATCACTGGACTTATGCGTCCAGGGAAGAATTGGGTCCCATGCGACTGGAGAACAGTTCACGGTTCATGCGGCCAAGGTTAAGTCTTATGCGGCTCAGCCAATACAGGTCATGCGGTCCGGTCCATGCAAGACCATGTGGCCCAGCCTCATGCGGCTGGGAATAAGGTTCATGCGACTGAATAAGGTTCATGCGGTTAGGATATTCATGCGACCAGGAAGGGAACTTGTCGCATAAAGATCATGCGGCTAAGTTCATGCAGCAAGGAACATGCGGTTGAGAACTGTTCTTCTTCTTCATTCTTTCGGAAAGAAGAACCATGCAAGCCAGGGCTCTCAAGCTCCATAGATCCGTCATATAAAGTCCAAATCCGAACTTCCATAGGTCAAAATAGGGCAGAATGGAATTATCTACCACATGGAACCATCAAAACTTGAAAATAACAAGGTTAGATAGATCAAAACCCAAGAAATCTGAAAATGAAATAAACTCAGATCTACAAGCAATGAGCCATGAAAATTAAAAATGCTAAGTACTAAAGTGTCTTAGAATGCTGAGAGGAAGAAAATGGAATAATAAAACTTGAGTTCCTCCATGAAGCAAGCTGCACTTGCCTAAGCTCTCCTGGTAGGTGGAGAGAATTAATGGAGGAGGAAGAAGAAGAAGTAAATGAGGAGAGAGAAAGGAGTGGAGTTAATAAATGGTGAGGGTGGTGGTAGGTAGGGGTTTTCTCTTTGGCCCATGATGAACCAAAAGCAACCCAAGCCGAACCAAGCCAAACCAAACAAGCCGAACCAAGCAAGAAGACATGCAATACGAGTCAAAATATGTACACGTATACCAAGATACGTAATACGAACCACAGGCATTACAGACCCAAGAACCTGTAACGATATCTGCTCCCATCAACATTGATCTAGGGGTACAGTCTCCTCATACTGCTTCAGTACCAGTTCAGGCTACTTCAAGTCTGTCTGGTGCTGGGGGTGGTACTTATCATGCAGTCCCTCCTCCTAACACACCAAATCAGTCCACTGTTCCCCAACCAGTGGGAGATGCTAACGAAGCCATAAAACTTTTGCATACTCAGTTTGAAGCCTTCAAACAGAAAGATTGCCTACAGAAGCTTGAGATTAAACAATCTTATCCCATAGAGTGGAAGAAAGTTTAGTTTTCACCCATATACAAACCTCCTACCATTATGTTGTTTGATGGCAGTACATCCCCAAGCCAGTACCTCAACCACTTTGAGGTAATGACTGATCAACTTCAGCTGAACGATGCTCTACTCACTAGAGTATTCGTAGGAAGCTTAGCTGGTGCAGCTTATGACTGGTATCGCAGTTTGCCAGATGGTTGCATAACCTTCTTTTCTGGATTCAAACAATTGTTTCTGGAATAATTTTATGAGGGAACAAATAACATGAATATGTCAGCCCTCATCAAAATCAAACAACGACATAATGAAACTACTGAATGTTTTATTGAACGATTCCGTCGTGAGGTACTCAAAATGCCTTTGGGAACTCCAGATGCTCTGACTATAGACACATACAAATGAAACTTGTTGCCTATAATCAGCATGTGGACTGGCTCTACACAGTTTTAGGATTGGCCTTCCTTCATAGTAAATGCCAAGGCAGCAGAAGAAAGTGTCGACAAGTTCAAACAATTAGACATTCAGATGCCTAATCATGAAAAAGATGAACATGCTGCATCCAACAGCGGTAGCCATCAGAATTGCAAAGGTAAAGAGACTTTGGCTATCAATGTTAAAGACAAAGAAGCTCTAGCCGTCAACATAGGTCAATCAACCCCTACTCCAACAGCACCACCACAGAGGGCATATAATGCCCGTGGTTCGTGTTACGTATTTTGTATACGTGTATGGAATTCGGACCTGTAGTTAGACTTGTCATGCTTGTCTTGATCCTGGTTTAGCTTATTTTATGCTCATCCTGGTGTGGCTTGGCTTGGCTTGGTTTTGTTTGGTTGGGTTCGGTTGGGTTTGGGTTAGCATGAACCCCTACCTACCACCACCATCCATCATTTAAGCCACCAACCCCCTTTCTCTCTCCTCATTCACTTCTTCTTCTTTTTCCTCCATTAATTCTCTCCACCTACCAGGAGAGCTTAGGCAAGTGCAGCTTGCTTCATGGAGGAATTCAAGTTTTATTGTTCCATTCTCTTCTTCACAGCATTCTAAAATACTTTAGTACTTAGCATTTTTAATTTTCATGGCTCATTGATTGTACATCTAAGTTTATTTTATTTTCGGATTTCTTGGGTTTTGATCTATTTAATCTGGTTATTATCAAGTTTTGATGGTTCCATATTGTAGAGAATTCTATTCTGCCCTATTTTTGACCTATAGAAATTCAGATTTTGGACCTTAGATGAAAGTTTTATGAAGCTTGAGAGCCATGGCTTGCATGGTTCTTCTTTTCGGAAGAATGGAGAAGAAGAACAGTTCTCAGCCGCATGTTCCTTGCTGCATGAACTTAGCCGCATGATCTTTTATGCGGCAAGTTCCTTCCTGGCCGCAGAAGCCTTGCTGCATGACTTGGCCGTATGGCCTAGCTGCAGGAACTTTATCCCAGAGCTGCATAAGAACTAGTTACTCTCATAGCCGCATGAAGATTTGATCTATTGGCCGCATGAGACTTATTTTACTTCTGCCGCATGAGACTTAACCCTGGCCGCATGAACCCTGAACTATTTTTCTGGCCGCATAAGGCCCATTTCCTGGCCGCATAAGGACCCGAGTCCTTCCAGCCACATGGGACCCAATTCTTCCCTGGCCGCATAAGGCCAGTGATTCTCCTACCGCATGAAACCCAGCCGCATATGCCCCATCCATTCCCAGCCGCATGTACCCTCTTCCGCTGGCCGCATGGGACCCAGTGGTTCTCAGCCGCATGTACCCTGAACTTTCCTGAGCCGCATACCCTTCCTTCTTTCCTGGACGCATATGTCCGAGCCGCATGGCTCTTCCATAGCCTTGTATTTTATGATTTAGTTATTTTATTATACCCCTGTCCTGTGGCCCTCAGTATAACTTGGGTCTTTTGATGGAATGCTTGTACTATATTATCTTGCACATGTACCATAACACGATAGTGACCCATCGCGGTGCACTCTTGACAAGTAACTTGACATGATAATTCTTGATGGTGGTCCGTCGTGACGCACTCTCGACATGATAAGTAATCTTAACAAGTAAACCTGACATGATAATGACCCGTAGTGGTGCACTCTTGACAAGTAACATGATCTGATAGTGGCCTGCCGTGGTGCGCTCCTGACAAGTAAACTTGACATGATAAACCTGACATGATATATCTCGATATGCTGTTACGACGGCTAGCTTGACATGACAAGTATAAATGACCCGGACACCGTGGATAATTGTGCTTGTACAAATGAACCAGTCTTGTCTTGCATCATGTCTAGGACATGGAACCCTGAGTACCACGGTCAGGGGTACCTACTGAAAAGGCTAATTACTAGAATAATCCAGTAGTCATGAAGAGATTTCTCCAGCTACAGGCAATCCCGTTATCTGGGCGCCCCATTTGGGATCTAAAGCCTGCCGTCGAATATGGCACATTTCTAGCACACTGTCATGTGTTGTACGCTCCAAGCTACTTAAGGGTACATGTGTTTCCTGGATGATGTACCCATATGAATTCAACCCCTGATTGCGTCCGGATAGCCTGGATGGTCTGCAGGGCTTGTGGTTGTGGAAGAATCTCGCTGCATCTTGCTAGTAACTAGGCCTGTGATAACCGTAGTTAGTTAAAGTATCAAGTCGTACTTATTGCTTGGCCGTGAATTGTTGGATGGAGTCTAATCAGTCTAGTCTTGTCTTGATCCTGTGCAAGATTGTTACATGACCTGATTTCTTATATTTATCTTATCGATAAATGGTGGAAAACCAAGTGCCATTCAGATGAAGGGTTACAACCCCGGTCCTTGTTTGGTTTATGGGTTGTAACCTGGTTATCTGAATAGTTCTATGGTTATCTCATCGTTATCATCATGGTCTCTCATATTTCTAGTTCTTAATATTTATTATTATTCTGTGCTAATTGCTGGTTTTAGTTCCTAAGTGAAGCCTCCTTTGTGGTACTTGCTCTTTCTGGGGTCTGACCCAGCTGGTTTTGTATGGCCAGATTTTGGAGCAGCTCCAGAGGATCTACCGACTTTTCAGTCCGATGGTGACCACCAGGCGTAACCAGGACAACGAGTGGGTTCTTTTGTTCTTCCACTTTATTGTAAAAATATTCTTTTGAGGTGTTTAGCCGACGAACACGTGTTAGCTCGATTGCATACCTTATTACTGTTTGCCTACGGGTTGTAACGTGATTGACAGGTCCTAGGGTTGATCATGTATGACTAAACTCTTGCTAGTCATCATATTTTATAACGACTAGCTTCATGATCAGCTGAATATGTAATATTTGGGACGCCTTACTATTATATATTTGGTGATCTTACATCTTGTAACTTTACTTGCTTGCTTGAGATTGAGACATTTAGGCTTTTTTATGACTATAAGAGGCTGATGGCTTGTAGTTAAACCCTCATATATCTAGACAGCCATGACCGTATAGTGAGATGGATTCCATTTCATTATACGTAGCTGGCTATGTTCGCCCCCGCTCTCCAGTATTCTGGTTCTGGGGCGTGACAGGGCACCACATCTGAAAGAAGAATACTCCTTCGACGAGGATGATGTCATGAGTATCTTTGATTGCTTGATCAAGAGCAATAAACTTC
Source organism: Iris pallida (assembly GCA_029216955.1). NCBI lineage: Eukaryota > Viridiplantae > Streptophyta > Magnoliopsida > Asparagales > Iridaceae > Iris > Iris pallida. The sequence goes on along the minus strand of JANAVB010028000.1, from coordinate 5,797,639 downwards.
AGCTGCCGGACGCAAAGCGGCCAGAATAAATAGGCAAAACTAATTATCCTAAATATTGTGTATATCATAGGTTTATTGGACACCTGACTCGAGCATGTTATGTGCTCAAAGAAAATATCCAAGAGATGATCAAATCTGATGCAATGACTCTTTAGCAGGACGAGAAGACCATAACTGCTAACGTCGTCTTTATACAGTTTGGCGATTTTCCTGCTCAACCTGTGCAGGATGGAGTCATACCCATCCCGAAAGCTACTCTAGAGATTATTAATCTTCCACCAGCACGAACTGATGGTCTTGTTCCTCTGTCAACCAATAAAAGAAAGATTATATGGATCCATCTTGATTTGGTGGCAGACTTTGAAGCACCTTCTTCATCCACAAAGTCCAAGAAAGTAGCCAAATATAAGTCATGTCACATGACTTCATTGAGTGAACATTGTCTTCCACCTTTAACTGCTACCTTCACCTCGGCGACAGATTTTTCTTCTTCTTCTTCTTCTTCTTCTTCTGAGATAACGCTGCCAAAGCTAAAGGACAATTACCAACCAGCCTTCCATCTATATAGTCAAAAATCTTGCGAACTCATGATGAAGATGGGATATGATCTACAAAGGCTCCCAGCCTGAATAATGAAAAAGGATCTCTTGTACCTCTTTCTCTATGCCTTTCACACAACCAATCTCGTGTTAGTTTAGTTTCTGGACAGACTTTTCATCTTGCCAAATAAAGCCTTCCAAAAGCAAGATCCAGACAAAGAGTTGCAATATGGTGTCCTTCGAACCTGTATCCGAAGAAGAAACCTTAACTGGTACCAGGTTTGGGAGACTTTACCTAAGAGACTATTTAGAAGGTCAATAGAGCTCTTCTCTAGCTCCGGAGGCTTCTCCAACATCATCTTCTCCTGTTGTTAATGTTACATCGGCTTCATCGCCTTCAGTGGAACCAAATCCTCCCAAACTGACGGCGATCGACCAAGGAAAACAGCCAGTTCGCTTTGATAAAGTATTAAAGAAAACTCTACCTCTTGGACTTGAGAAGCAGTATAACTTTGATATATTGGCTCAATTGACTAATACTCCAGTAAGATTATCAATCTTTGAGCTCCTGCGTCTCTCAAGGGAGACTCGAGAAACGTTGAGTAAAGCTTTGATGCAAGCCGAGACTTGTCTAACACTCCTTAAGAAGCCAGAGGAGGAGCCTGTGACCTGCTTTCATTGTCATAGTGTGATGGAGCTGATGCCCAACATCACCATTAAACAAGATGATATGCTGCTGGAAGACAATAGACATGACCAGTCTCTCTATTTTATGGGATATATCGATACAATGAGGGTTGACCGCATCCTAATCGATCCTGGGTTTGCACTCAGTATCATGCCAAAGACTCTACTAGATGCTCTGAAGATCCCTATGCATAATCTTTCCACAACCATCACGACAATCTTGGGATTTAATTTCGGTAGAAGTGAACCCCTGGGAAAGATTCGCCTGAAAGTAAAAATTGACAATCTCCGTACAAAGGTCACCTTCTATGTGATCGACAATTATGTCTCCTATAATGCCTTGCTGGAAAGACCATTTCTGCATGAGCATAATATCGTGCCATTAACTCTTCATCAATGCTTCAAGTATGTGGACGTCAATGGAGAGGTCCAAAAGGAGGTGGCTGATCTTAACTCCTTCCGGGGTATCGAAGCATATTGTACTGGTTCCCGAATGTACAAGGAGGAATTCATGAAAGTTGTACTGGCCATGGATACCGAAGAAGATCAGAGGGATACTCCAGATGATGTCTTTGTGATTCCGATCAAAGGACGTACTTCTCGTCCTTCGTCCTCTCAGACGTTGACCATTCATCTTTCTTCTTATGCTAAACATCCTCCAGCTGAAAAGATGGAACAGAGGGAACTCACTTCTTCTGAGCCTCTTGTTATCGACCTTCGTCGTAACAAGCCTCCTCCTTCTCCTCCTCTGGTTATCAACCTTACCAAGCTTTCTGCTAAGGCCAAGAACCCTGTTGTAAATGATGATGTATAAATCAATAAAGTAGCATCTCCTTTGCAGTATATCAATTTCTTTTATTATACTCGATGTTACTTAAAAATGCTAGATAACTTTGAACTACTTACAATAGGAGCAGTTCAACCTCTCCAAGACGAAGTATTGCTCGAACCAGTGCAAGACTCATTCTTCTTAGTTCCTTCCAGGAAAAAAGATGAACTTTCTATACTTTTTAGTAAAGGAACAGAGCAGAAGACTACGCTCGATAGCGAGAACGAAAATGACGATAACGGACGGCTCCAACTACATCATTATAGTCAACAATCAAAAGATATCATTTAAAAGATAGGTTACAATTTTAAAGCTGGTCTCAATGGCGGTAGGGGAAGATGAACTCCTATTTGTATCCCCGCTCTAAAAGGAAATTTACTGCAATACTATAGCAAAACGAAGCATGGATTGGGTTGTACATCGCCGATTCCGACTCCAGACGCCTTCGAATCTGACAAAGAAGAGCGATCTAACTCTTCTGATTCTGTTTCATGGGATTCTGATACCAGTGTAGGACACGTCCATCGAGTGACTCTATCTTCTAATATGGTGTCTACTGAATTTTCAGAAGACGATGATGATTTTATTGAAGTTCCTGAAGCAGATCCTTAGGCACAAAGAATGGACACTTAATGGGAGCTTCGTTTTGATCAACGAGAACCACCTACTAAAGATCAATTAATTCAGATCGATGTTGGAGAAGAAGGCTCGCCAAGACTTATCTTCATCAGCAGAAGCCTTCCAGAAGCAGACAAGCAAGAATTAATTCAGCTTATTCAGGAATACATTGACGTCTTCGCTTGGAGTTATGAGGATATGCCAGGACTGGATCCGCAGTTTGCTACCCACAGGTTCAACATCTTGCCCAATGCAAGGCCGGTTAAACAACAACAACGTCGATTCCGAACTAACATGATGGATGCCATAGAAACTGAAGTCAAGAAGCTTATCGCCTGTGGTTTTGTCAGAGAAGAACAACATCCTGACTGGGTGGCTAATGTCATCCCAGTTATAAAGAAAACAGAGAAGGTTCGAGTCTGTATTGACTTTAGAGACCTCAATGATGCTTGTCCCTAAGATGAGTTTCCTCTTTCGATTACTGATGTCATGATCGACATTACTTGCGGATTCGAACGAATGCCTTTTATGGATGAATTGTCAGGATACAATTAAATCAAGATGCATCTAGAAGATGAGAAATATACATCTTTTTGTACTCCTCTGGGAGTCTGTTGCTACACTATCATGCCATTCGGTCTTAAAAATGTTGGTACAACTTATCAGCGGGCTTTGAGTACCATCTTTCGTGATCATTTATAGAAGACAGTTGAATGCTATGTCGATGAAATTGCTGTTAAAAGTTGTCTAAAGGAAGACTACATCCAAGACTTGAGAACTATCTTCGATCTAATACGCCAGCATCAACTCAAGATGAATCCTACCAAGTCATTCCTGGGAGTCTCTAGTGACAAATTTTTTGGATTCGTTATTACCTCTAAAGGTATACACGTTGACCCTAAGAAGATCAAAGCTATTCAAGAGATGCGTCCTCCATACAACCTAAAAGAGCTACGAGGATTCCAGGGCGGCTTGCGTACATCAGGAGATTGATTTCAAATCTCTCTGAACGCTGTAGACCGTTCACTCAGCTCATAAAGAAAGGTGATGTAACGCCCCAGTCCCAAAATACGTAGGACTAGGTACATAGACATGCCAGCTGTATACATACGAAGTATAAGAACCCTCGTATATATACATAAGCTGTAAAATACAGTAACCAAGGTACTAAATCTCATCCACAAAGATAAATATGATATAAAAGCAACTTTGAATTTGTCATGTATACAATCGTTGGGCAGAGACAAATCCACTACCAACAAGTAAGGAAAAATACATGGAAAATACAATGAGTTTGACGGGCGAAGCGAAGACGATTAAAGCGTAATCATCTTCGAAGAAATAGTGACAATCATGGCCACAGCTAGAACACCTGCAAAAGATAAGAACACACACCTGGAGAAATCACCAGGTCCTCAGAGGGACGTAACAAGATACAGGAAGAACATGCCATATAATACTGAATATAAAATATGCCACAATCAAAGAAAGTGACAAGACACAAAAAGGTAATCAAACATACTAAAGTGAACATGCAGTTTGAGAAACAATCCTTCGACGCATGAGCTCTGGCTATAAATGGGATCGGCATAGTCCCTATATAGGGCAACAGGGGCCTACGTCCGTAATGTCCGAAGATCGTCAGAGGGCATCATGTGCAAGGGGCTACGTCCATAACGCTCGAGAAAACGTCAAAGGACACCTGGAGCTTGCGTCTCCGGCGGAGCGCACAGGTAATAAGGAAAGTGCATAGAAGCCCATACGTTAGGTAATGTTCTCCCCACCCAATGTACCTGTTAAGTCGTATCTACGACCATATACCTCTACTAACTGCTAAGTCTCATAACACGCCTCTATTAGCAGTTAGCCCTAACGCATGCGCATGGGGGATCAGCCCACACGCAAGAACCTCTACATGCTACTCATCTCACACATCATCATGGTACAACTGTGTCAAGGTATATACAATACACTACGAACGGTAGTCTCTTAACTCTAAGTCCATATGCAACCAAAGGATAATAACAAAGTACAGCTAATATCACTGAGCATACAGTAAATCAAGAACTGTAAAAAATTGGAAATAAATGAACAGTGATATGTAATAAAATGCAACTGAATATAAATAGTATAATGGCAAGGTATCTTGCCTGGTGTGTCGCCTGGTGTGGTGCGATAATCCGACAAGTCATGTCTGTCCAGTGGCCGGGGTCAATATGTGAGGGTTCGATATTCCATGAGAAAGAGAAACGCGTGATCAGTCGTGTTCATTAGTGGAAGTCGAGGAGAAATTGTGAAAAACATACTCATACTATTTGAAAATATTTCATACTTAAAAAAACTATGTATAATTTTAAAACGAATATCTTAAATTCATATGTATTTAAAAATCATAATGTGCAACTACCTTTTTATTAGTCAAAATATTTTTAAGGTAATACTTTGTAATTATAGAAAATTATTCTTAGGGTTAATACTAGATTGTAAAAGATGTAATTTTGTAGGTTCAAAAGTCCTGCAAATATATATATATATATATATATATATATATATATATATATATATATATATATATATATATATATATATATATATAAAATATATATATATATATATATATATATATATATATATATATATATATATATATATATATATATTCTTCCACAATTATTATTATTATTATTTTTTAAATAATAATCCAATTAATTTATACAATTACAATTTTGAAAATAATATTGTTACTAATAATAACAATGGCTACCCACATATACTTTTAACATAAAAATATTAGTAATACTTCTGTTAATAAAAATAATAAATAAAATTAAAATAATAATAATAGTAATAATACTAATCCCTTAATCTATACAGCCCATACCCTTTAACTCGTAATAATAATAATAATAATAATAATAATAATAATAATAATAATAATAATAATAATAATAAATAAGACTTATTAAAAGCCCTATATAATCCTTTTCCCTCTCCAAATCAATTCGACAGTAAGGAGAGAGAGAAATGGAAGAAGAGGGAAGGGGTTCTCCTGCGAGAGGGCGGATGGGCGCCGGTGGCCGGCGGCGCTCACCGGAGAGGGAGACCAGGCGGGGGTCCACGCGGCGAGCGCAGCGCGAACATGAGAGAAGGAGGTGGCGGAGAAGCTAGGGTTCCGGCCAGTCGGGATCAGTGGCGGCGGGACGAGGCGGTGCTGGCGGATGGAGGTGGCCTGGCACGGATCTCCCCGACAGGCGGGCGGACGAGATATGGAGGAGGCAGCGCGTTGGCCGCGAGGGTTCAGGCGCTGGCTCCGGCGCTGTTGGTTCGTCGCGTCGGGGCGGTCGGCGACGAGCTACGGCGGAGACGCGACGGATGAAGTGGGAAGCGGCCGGGTCTGGAGCGAGTGACGCGGCGGTCCAGATCTGACGATGATCGATGCTGACCGTGCGGCGGAGATGAAGGAGTGGCGGCGGGAGTTCGAAGTGGACGGCCAGAGGACATGCTGGAGGCTCGACGGCGAAGAGTTTGCCGCGGTGCTGCCGCGGTCGTCGTCGACTCGAGGAGGTAAGGGTCATGTCCCATTCCTTTTCTTTGTCTATGGGTGATGGTGGTGGGGCATTTGAACTGGTGGTGTCGGTGATGGATTGACAGAGATGATGACATGGTGGTGTCGGTGGTGTTGGGGTCAGGGATTTGGTGGCGGGTACAGATGGCGATCGGGGAGTTGTCGAGAAGAACGGAGAGAACAGGGAGTGGCCCGATGGTGGTCGGAACGGTGTGTCGGGACATGTCCGACACGGAGAGCAAACTGTATTTGTACCAATAAAATATAGTGGATGGAAAAGGATCACGGACACGATGCACAATTTGGGTTGTGGGTGGAAAATTGCTGGAGGAGTACCTCTCCTTTTATAGGAGGTGAGAATTCTCAGTTGGATAGAGATTGGGATTTATTTAAATCCTAATTAGATAATTCCTCTATTAATTCAAATTGATTCAAAATCAAAGCAAATCCAATCTAAATATATTCTATACTTAATTTAAAATTTTTTAAATAAAGTCAATAAAATCTTTTCCAATTTAAATTACCATATTTAATCAAATATTATCATTAACAAAATCCTAAATATTATTTTCATAATTAAATAAATATGGTAATAATTAATTTTGAAAATCCCGATAAATAATTAAATATTAAATCATAAACTAGTTTTTTATAAATAACAAAATTTATTAATAAACAAATTTTACCTTTCGTAAAATATTGGAAACATTTAAATTTTTAAATTACTACTTATTTTTAAACGATGAACAAATAACTCTTTTATACAAAAGAAAATATTTATCACATTTATTTAAAAATGTACCTTCCTATTAAAATTAATTTATAATAAAATATATTTTTCTAAAATATGTAGCCCGACACATATTCGTACTTGTCGAGCAATACGAAATGCAAATCTCGTATGCTACGAAAATTCGAACTCGTATGCAACGTGTAAATGCGAAGTATAAAAATATTTTAAAAAAATTGTAGTAAAAATTTAGGGGGTTTACAGGTGTATCTTTCACTTGGACTGAAGAATGTCAACAAGTATTTGAAGACATAAAGCCTATTTGATGAATCCTCCAGTTTTAGTGCCTCCAATCTCAGGAATACCTTTTCTGATGTATGTCCGTGTAATGGATCATTCTTTGGAAGCTCTACTAGCCCAGAAGAACAAAGAAGGTCATGAACAAGCTATCTATTATCTCAGCCGCACAATGATAGGGGCTGAACATCGATATAGCCCAGTAGAAAAAGAATGTCTAGCTTTGATGTTTGATGTTCAAAAGACAAGACATTACATTACGGGCCAAACTATTCATGTTATCTACAGAGTTAACCCTCTCCGAGTCTTGATGAAGAAGCCCAGTACACTCAATTCCAGACATGCTACATGGGCCATACTATTAGCATAATATGATATGGTTTATGTTCTTCAAAAGTCTGTTAAGGGTCAAGCCCTAGCCGACTTTTTGGCTGCTCATCCAATTCCGGAGACTTCTAAACTCTACGATGAGATTTCTGATAAAACTTTAGAATCTAATATGATTTCAGAGAAAATTCTTTTCTGGCGTCCATTCTTTGATAGTGCATCCAGAATCGGACCCAAAGGTACCATTGTCGTTGGAGTCGGAATTGTCCTCTTATTACCAGATGGATTGGCTATCCAAAGAGGTTATTCTTTAGATGAGCCATGCTCCAACAATATGGCTTAATACAATGCTCTACTCATTGGTCTCTAATTAGCTAAACAATTGGATATTGAATATCTGAAAGTATACAGAGACTCTAAGCTGTTCGTCAATCAGGTTAGAGGCACGTATGAAGTTCGGCACCAGGACCTCATCCCATATCATGAAGCAGCAGTCAGACTGGCTACATCGTTCAAGGGCTTCTTCATTGAACATGTATGTCGAGCTTGTAATACAGATACTGATGCACTTTCTAATCTGGCATCCGTATTAGCAATCCCAGTGAAAAGGCAGCAGATGATTGTCATCACTAACATAGAGTTATTTTACATCGAGAATAACTCAAATATTGAGTTCAACAATTCAACTGAAATCAACATCATTAGTGAAGACTGGAGAGCTCCTTTCATCGACTTCATGGTACATGACATCTTACCTAAAGATCCTAAGGAAGCTACAACAATCTGTAGGCGATCACTTCGATTTTATTACAATCACACCTCCAAGACCCTCTATCGGCGACCATTTAATGGTCTACTTTTACGCTGTCTTGTGGGAGATAAAGCAAAATAAATACTACATGAAGCTCACGATGGTGTATGTGGTGCACATCAGCCCGGTCCTAAGCTACAGGATCGTATCCGACGTATGGGCTACTACTGGCCCATTTTGGTATCAGATGCCATTGTATATGCAAGAAAATGTCGAGCCTGTCAAATCCATGCAGATTTCATCCACCAACCGTCGGATTTCCTTCACCCGACTGCCGCATCATAGCCCTTTAATGCTTGGGGCATGGATGTCATTGGGTCTATTAACCCACCATCATCTAGAGGACATCGGTTTATACTAGCTATAATCGACTACTTCTCGAAGTAGACGAAAGCTATACCTTTAGCCAAAGTCAAGACTAGCAGCATCATCAATTTTATCAAACATCATGTGATATACAGATTTGACATTCCTCGATGAATCATTCATGACAATGGACCTCAATTCATCAGTCAAAAGTTTACTCGATTTTGTGATGACAATAGAATCGATAATGTTGCTTCCACGGCCTACAATCCTGCAACTAATGGTTTAGCAGAAGCATTCAATAAAACCATCATCAAGCTTCTCAAGAAGTTCGTTCTACCAATAAAAGAAATTGGAGCAAAAAACTTGGAGAATGTCCACGGGCTTATCGTACTACTATACGCACTCCAACAGGATGCACACCTTTCACCTTGGTGTATGGGTGCGAAGCTGTCCTACCATTGGAAATTCAAATCCCATCTCTAAGGATTGCAATTGCCAATGAACTCACAACAGAAAACAATTGTCGTCTTCGGCTTCAGGAGCTTGAAGCGCTTGACGAGAAGCAGCTATTAGCTCAACAACATATTAAGCTATATCAAGCCCGTATCTTAAAAGCTTTCAACCGTAAAGTCCAAGTACGAGCATTTCAAAAAGAAGAATTGTTCCTTACTGTCAGACGTCCTATGACTATGACACACATGAGCAAGGACAAATTCGAAGCGAAGTAGGAAGGTCCCTATGTTGTACGCAAGATTTTCTCAAACGGAGCTTATCAACTGACCGGGATGGACAGCCGAGTCGCTATGATGCCCATCAATGGCAAATTCTTAAAGAAATACTATGTTTGAAGAATGTATAAAACATCTTCTAAATATTGTACATACCCCAAACCATCGAGTTATTATCTTTTATTTATTTTTCTGTAAAAAACCAAAGATAATAAACTCTCAAAGAAAATCTCCAGTGGATTCTATCCAGATCATATCACATCATCACAAATATTATCTTTTGAAACCCAGTTGTTTTTAAAAGATATCCTATTTTTGAATCCCAGTTGATTCAAAGTTAGTTAATGGATATATGAATTCACGTCCAAATTATCTCTGAATTCTATTATTTACATCAACGACCTATCACGTCCACATCATCTCTGATAAAATCGTCTTTCGAAATGACAATATTCCAAGAATTATATTCTGTCATGTCCACACTACATCTGAACAGATATAATGAGTATATTATTATTTTCTAGAAGATATGTCATATCCGGTACCTCTGAACATACTTTCTGTTCTTATCTATTACTTATGTCTATCACAGATATGCAATACGTAATGGAACCATAAAAGATCATTAACTTTTTATTTCAAAGATGTTCAAAATATCAAAAGAGTACATCATGTGAAAGATAATAAAAAGACAAAGTTGTCATGAACAACTTCATTGTGGAGGCTGGGTACTGAGATCAACGATCAGTCTCTTCAAATTCTCAGCTCTCTATGTTCTAGAGTCGAGCACCCTTTGCCTAGCTAGAGCTCTCCCAGACTTGATCAAATGGATGCAGCGAGGCAGTTCAGCGTTCCAGTTCTGCACCTTCAGTTCGAATAAGTTCATCCCGTTGCCTCCTCAGATCATCTAATTGACTTACGGCAATTTGATGCATTTCTAATACTTCCTCTTCACGTCGTCGAGCTGCTTTGAGTACTTTTTGGAGCCGGACCATCTCGGTTTTTAAATCCCGGAGGCGAGCTTGGCATTCAGTAGCTTCTTTTGCCTTCTCTGCAGCTTCAGTCTTATGACACTCAACTGAAGAATTTGTCTCGACAATACGAGATTCTAACTCTGCAGAGCACCATGAGAAAGCCACCACAGAAGCTTCGAAGTCAGTCTTTCGTGTGGAGCCTCACGAGCCATCGCTTCGTACTCGGAATCTACAAGCTTCTGGATATTTCCTCTTGTTAGATCTTTATAAGACTTTATAGATTCTTCAAGCTCATCCAAGATATGCTCCAAATAGTTTACGCTATCCAGATTGCCGACTTAGCGAATAGCTCCAATAATAAAAGAGGAAGGGCCCCTTACTGACTCATAAGGTTGGTCCTTTTCCATGACCATCTGAACTAGAGGCCCCAGAGAGGTGAAGAAAGCATTGGCATAAGCTTCAACGACGACCCTGTTCATCGCTGAGATACCAGGAGTGGAGGAATCACAGATTGTGCATCACGAGATCTGAGCACTGACATCATATAGGTGCTTCCTTCTCTAATCTGAGTCCCCATATCCAGAAGAGCCAAGGTTGAGCTAAAACTGAAGGCGGACGATAGAGCTACTGCAATTGACCCCATGGGACCCTCTGCAATCAAGATACATAATCATTATACATCATCAATGGAGTTAAGGTAAATAAAAGTTAAAATTTACCTAATCCCGATAGTATATATGGGGTCTCACGGGGCATGTCCAGATCTGAACGGAGCCTTGCCATAGTAGTCTCAGACACGGCCGCTTGGCTGCTTCCAGCCTTTGAGCCGCCTGACAGAAAATGGTTGCTTTTGGCCCCTGACTCTGCTTTGCTAGTTGGGGCAATCGCTTCCGCTCCCTTGGTTCCAAAAATTGTTCTTTAGGGGTTTGAGTCACCTTAGCATCAGTTATGGGATTTTCATCGATCTCGATGTCTTCAAGAGTTAATGCCTGATTTTCACCAACTTCTTGGTTATCATCAGGGTTGTCGTTTTCATTTTGATCGTCATCTTTTAGGATTGGATGCCCTTTATCATCAACAGGGTACTTTTTACCCTCACAAGTGATTTGTCCCTCTTTGGCTGCTAAGTTTGCTCTTGCACGACTTCTACGAGAGATTGATCTGCTCCATCTTTGTTGAGATTAGGATCAGCATCTACCGAGTCCTCTTCGATCAATTCATCACCAAACTCACAGCCTTCGAGAGTCGCTATTATTTTTCGATCCTCCTGGAAGCGGGTAGGAATTTGGGCCGCAGAAGGAGCTGCAACATTGGGACTGGTTTCTAGCAACACTTTCTCAAGAAGTATAGTTTCTAGCACCGAGGGAGTCGAGGATAACATCATTATTCCTGCTGCAGCTAGTACAGTTACAGGAATGGCCGTCTGCATGATTCAGTATCCCGAGGGATCTTCCGTAATAACTGAAGCTGGAGCACTGGTTACTATAGCCTGCATATGAGAAAGAATAAGTCGATATTTTATTTAATTGTGATTATACTAAAAGGTACATATATTACCTTTTTGAGATGGCAGATCCTTTTACAAAGGTAATGATGTATCAGGTCGACTCGAGGACTCTTTTGGTATAGAAGGAATGAGTGAAGCGTCAGTTTTTCGATAATTTTCTTGAGTCACCATCAATCTCCTTCTAGTCTTTCGCAGAAGAGGTGTCTCAGGTTCTTCTTTAATGTCGTCTTGCACGTTAGGCTACCTGATGAACTCTTCACGGTCGACTCTACAATCTCTTGGAACTGAAGAAGGTGTGGCCTCTTCTCCTCCAAGGGATGCTCTCGTTTGCATCTGCTTTGTTTGGGACCGCGTGGTCCTAGTAGTGGGCTGCTCAGCAATGACCAATGAGGTCTTCTTCTTCGTCCCTGGAGCCTTAGGAGAAGAAGGAAGATCGTCAGGGTGTGAAGGAGCAAACGATTCTCCAGCCCTTCTGTTCTTACTAAGCCCCTTTGCAGGAGACTTATCCTTCGTGTCTTTAGTGACACATCTAGTGGGTCATTGACCTCGTCATGGAAGCCCACGAGAGAAGCCTCCAGAGGTTCATCAGCGGGATCATGATCCTCTTCATCTCTAAAGGATTGTGCAGTGTGAACCCCAGCTCTCGATCGTCTATCACTGGAAAAACTGTCGGTTAGGTTGAAGTTTTCGGCAAAAGTGTTGGCCGAAGTATAAAAATTTGCGTATGTATATAACATACACGGGCCCATTTTAAAAACATTGGGCATGGAGAACACGACCTTGGTGCCTCTTGCATTATAATATCCCTAAGCTCTGGCACCATCTATTAGGTGACTATTGGCCTACAAGCAGGTGGTGGCATTATCCACATGTATTTGATCGTAGCCAAACTGCCAAGCAAACCGGCTTGGTAGATATGGTTCCAGAAAACACTCGCCCTCAAACTAGTACACCAGGTGGGATGGCTGAATTGTCTTCAACCATGCAAAATTAGCCGGAGACAGACGGAGAGACGCCATTTCTAAATCCATTAGCTGTGGGAGAAGATTCTCATATCCTGGAGGGGGAGGGACACATTGAAATCTCCATCCAGACCCTCGATTTAAAGCTCTTCTGCATTCTGAAAGTGCGTTTATATTCCATCGAGGATTGGAATAACGCCTGATAAAGTCACCTCCAACTTCACCCATATCAGGGTCCATCAAGCTGGGGTAGTGCAGAAGCAACCATCCAAATAAATAGGTGTAAGGCATTTCAGTATGATGGGAGTCGCCCCGACCATCCTGTCATACACCATGGTATTAATAAAAGAAGGCAAGCCTGCGTTCAAGCGACAAGTAATCGCTGATAGAAGATCCATCTTGTAGCCAAATACTAGACGTACGGTAGTGAATAGTACGCCTCGATGGAATTGGTCAACTGCACTGGCTCTAGGTACCACGAACCGCCGTAGCCATAAGGAGAGAAAAAATGCCAACTGGGCTTCTCGAGACATGGGTCTGTAACCCTGCCTAAGATAACTTTCGATGGGAGCACCGGCAGTGAAGGGGTGCCAATCCACATTCAAAATGTCATCAACATGCTTGTAGTTTCCATCAACTTCTCTATGTCACTGCGGCCGAGCGGTTTGAAGAAGCAAGGGTCACAAGCTTGACTCTCGACGATCTTATCTTCATGGATATGGCCCAGAAATAAGTATGGCATCCATGTGGCCGTATAGCAAGTCCCTTTTGAAGCACTTTTGTAATAAAGGGAACATACCATGTAGTGGCATAGAAGCCCTTCAAATATAGCTGTCACCACCATATTCTAGAGCAAGAGTATTTTGGTAATTTGTAAAAAAATTTGATTATTTGATTATTATTTTAATTGATGAATTATAAAAGTGTTATATTTGGTAAAGCCTTAGAATTGCCTAGTCTAGATGTTGATCATGACCATAGAAACTTAGTTAGTAGAATTAAACAAGTTAGCTAAGTTCTAAAATATCTAGATATTATGTTAGAACCTATGAATAGGCTAGAAAACCCTAATCAAGTTTGGGCCTTTACCTAAAAGGCTTGAATTGATGTCTTGAGAGGCCTTTTAAGACAATTGAACCAAACCCTAACCCTAGACAACCTCTTAGTCGGCCACAAGAGGTCCTCCCTTGCCTATATAAGTGATCATTAGCCCATTGCCTCCTTTCATTACAAACCCTAACCCTAAAATTGGTGTTCTTCCCCAAATTTGCCCCCTTTCAACAAATCACCCCCAAATTTAACCAAACCAATTGCATTGCACTCCCCTTGTGTAGAGGAGGTCTCTATTGGCTAGCTAGCAAGGATTGGGAGTAATTTGGCCATTGGATTTGGTGGGAAGGCTTTGTAAGAGAAATTTTATTGAGATTTCAACTCTCAATTGGTAAGAGACTCTAAACCTATTAAAATTCTGTTTTCTTTCCATAAATACATTCATTTAGGGTTCCCCTAGCATTAGGTTAAGTTTGGTTCGATTTTGTGTCCATTTGGGGTGCGTATCGCTCCATATCGGAGGGGTATTTCAAGTATTCGATGAAATGCCCCTTAGGACTTTTTGTTCTCAAATTTTAGAACAAATTATATATTTGGATAGCCTATTGTGTGTAGATTACAATGGTCTTAGACCGAGTCGAATTTGATATGGTTTGATAGGTGTATCTGACACGGGGATGCTCGACTGGTTGTATTGCATGAACTGTTCATTGCCCTGCTACCTAGGGTCCATATCTCGATATCTACTTGATTAATTAACCACCTAATTACTGTTTTAGATTATTCTAATAACTGACACAAGACTTGGGTTTGGGGTTTCGATCCATGGAGGATTCGAGCAGTGGTTCAACCCACAGATTTTACTCTGTGGTCGAGACTGCTCCACACACTGGTTTTTATGTGCACCACTGCAACTTACCTGCACTTGCATTTAATTGTCCAGTTCTGTCCTTCTTTGTACAGGTTATGTTCTGTTCTTTGAATTATCTGTCCTGCATCTATAAACCCTTCCACTGCTTTCACTCATTCACCACATTAGCCACTGCAATGTCCTGTTCCCATTTGTATTACCTGTCCATTTCCTTTGAGAACAAGTCCTGTTTACCTCTGGCATTAGCCCAAGTCCTATACTGAAACTCATGTCCCATCATTTCATATAGGTTCGGTCGTTTTCGAATTATATCTTCAGTCCCAACAAATTCCTGTAGTATTCGACTGATACTCTTAGAGTACTAGTCCACACAAGATTACATGTTCGATCCCCTGTAACATTTGAAATATCAGTATACTCCTTGTCATTCAGTCCATTCCATAATTAATGTTTCAAGCCTTGCTTAATGATCTATCCTACTTACCTATTGTAACACCCAGTTTTCTAAATGAGGGTAATTTTGAAATTTTGAAATTTTGAAATTTTAATCTTTTAATAATGATTATTTAAATCATGATATGATTTTTGCTGATTTATAATTATTTTAAAACTATTTTATTGGTAAATTGTGATTTTGGAGTTTGCTAGTGAAACCCTAGAGACTACTTGACCTAGAGCCTAACCATATAATTAGGATGTTTTATTTATTTTTGGCCTCTCGTTTGATTTATCTTCAGGATAGTTATGGAGACAAGATCTCATCGTCTCGATCGGGAAGACACCACTGAGGGGTCTGCCACTTCTCGTCCTGATCAGCAGGACCCCGAGACTACAGCTCCTGTTATGCCAGCTCAGGCTGGGATATCTGCAGCTTTTGGGAGTGCACCTCTTCCTACTCCGAGATTTTCCCCAGTCATCCCGGACATTCTTCAGCAGCAGTAGCCTCCGTCAGGATTAGAGGACGTGGCACGGTTGTTCTCCTTCTTCCAGCAGATAGTGTAGATTTAGCGAAAACAGTTGCTCAAGAGGGGACATGACACTCATGGAGCCAGCAGCGGTAGAGGTCAGGCCAAGAGGCCTCACATACAGATTCGGCATCAGTATCAACAGGGGCCTGTTCAGCAGCACCTTCAGAGTCAGGGATGTACATATTTCTACCAGGCATCCAGGCAGCAGCAGGACGCTAGGTACAACTTCTGCAAGAAGGCAGGCCATGGGTGGAACGACTGCAGGATGAAGCTTGGCAGGT
The DNA here is from genome assembly GCA_029216955.1 of Iris pallida. Taxonomy (NCBI): domain Eukaryota; kingdom Viridiplantae; phylum Streptophyta; class Magnoliopsida; order Asparagales; family Iridaceae; genus Iris; species Iris pallida. The sequence goes on along the minus strand of JANAVB010028000.1, from coordinate 5,781,586 downwards.
GTTTACTTTGTGGTTCAGCGAAGCACCAGTTAAGGGAGTGTCCCAAGAGCCAGATACCATTGACTCAGGCAGCAGCAGGAGCTAGGGCTCCGATAGGGCAGTAGAAGGGACTAACGTTACAGACGTAGTAGACCCCTAGACAGCAGCATGTTATCAGTTGCCCTTTCTGTAAGAAACCAGGACACGATTGGAGTAAATGCCGGATGAGGTTAGGCAAGTGCCTACTCTGCGGAGCATCATATCACCAGTTAAGAGAGTGTTCCAAGTTTCCTGGATGGACAACTCATGGAGCAGGAGCGAGGGCTCCGGTGAGCCAACAGAAGGTGTAAGCCCCTAGATTTTAAAATATTATTTTTTAAAATTTTAAATAGCATTTATATCTTTAAAATGAGTTATTATAATTATTAGAAATTTTCTAGAATTTTAAATGATTTTTAAGGCTAAAAATATTATTTTGCAATTATTTAAATTATTTTAATATCAATTTGTAATTATTTTAATTGTTTTAAATACTGTTTACAAAATTCGTTTTGTCTGTGCAAATGAAATTTGTACAGAGCAATAGCGGGGGGAGGGGGAGGGGGGCTATTTGTAATTTAGAAATTGCATTAACTAAGGCGGTGAGGGGTTTTGTAATATCTAGTTTTGGGAAGGGATTTCTGCTAAACGACCACCGCCTTTCCCCGTCGCCATCTCCGGCTAACCCACCGAAACCCTAACCCTAAACCCTAATTTTTCGTAACCCTAGCCCTAATTCGACCGACTTCCCAGCCTATAAAAGCCCCCCCGACCTAAACCCTAACCCTAGATACCTTCCCGACCACCCTAGCCACTACCCTACCCTATTTCTTCTCCGACAAAGCTCGCCGGAGTTAGCCCCTTGCTAGCGCCACCGCTACAACTACCGTCATTATGATCCACCACCACTATATTGTTCGCCACGACGTGACGAACCCAACGCCACCCTTCGCCACCGACCCCGACGCTTCCTCCGTCATGCCGCAGCTTCGACAGACCGCTCGATTGGACACGTAGGTGTCGCTTTGTTCCCTGTGTCGCCCCGTGTCTTGTATTTTATGACACTAGACTCGCCTAGACACGAGCAGTGCGTGAGTGAGTTCGGACACGGCCAGTTCGTGTCGTGCGTGTCATGCACGCCAGGGACATTGGACTCGTGTGTCTTCGCATCCCTAACTGTCAGGACACGAAGACACAGGACTATGGGTTAACGGGTTTAATAATCTGTTATTGGATTTAAAACCCATTATCTTAATTCACTATAAGACTAACCCAAGCCCTAACCCGACCAGCAAGCTTGAGCTGGCCCCCTGGTCAGCCGAGTGGCGCTCAAACCCACCCCCTGTCCCAGCGGGCCGAGTTCGAGCCCCCCTTTTGTTTTCTTTTTCTTTTTTTTATTTTTATTTGTTTTATTATATATATGTATATATGTATTTATATATCCAAAATTTTTATCCTAAGGGAATATTTTAGTAGTATTTACGGGAGAGGGGAAAAGTTTCAGAAATTTCTATATAACGGGACATCGTGCCAACTATAGTGGCGGTGGTGGCCACGAAGTTGGGGGGAGGGGGGACCGCCATCTAGGATGGCGGGATGGAGGGGAGGCCACCATCCTAGATAGCGCGGTAGAGAGAGAGAGAGAGAGGGAGAGAGAAAGGAGAGAGGCTAGAGAGAGAGGGAGAGGAGAGGCTGGGGTGTACTGTAGCACTTCAAGTTAGTGACCTTGATAGATTCTAGTTAATTACATAGAAAGTCTATAATGAACATCAACTTTAAAATGCTCCATTGCATGCAAGACTAGGTGCCATGCTCGAGTCCCTGTCTTTATTATGTGATGCATTCATCTTCATGCACTTGTACGTAACATTTTGTCATATTGGGCATTAAAATGCGCTCGTGATTAGGTTAAGAGTTGTTTATAGAATGTTCAGAGGATAAATGAAGAAATACACCCTCTCTCCCGAATTGCCTTCCCCCACCTATCGTGCCATCTAGGATGGCGGCCCCCCCTCCACACCGCCATCCTAGATGGCGGTCTCCTCTCTCCTTTTCTCTCTCCCTAGCCTCTCTCCTCTCTCTCTCTACCGTGCCATCTAGGATGGCGGCCTCCCCTCCACCCCGCCATCCTAGATGGCGGCCCCCTGGTCCCTTGTGTGTCGTGGCCACCACTGCCACTATAGTTGGCGCGATGTCCCGTTATATGCAAATTTCCGAAACTTCTTCCATCTTCCATAAATACTACTAAAATATTCCCTAGGATGAAAATTTCTGTTTATATATATATATATATATATAATATATATATATATATTATATATATATATATGTATATATATATATATATATATATGTATATATATATATGTATATGTATTTATATATATGTTATTATTATACTGTTATATATATAATATATAACTGTATTATATATATATATATTTTATATTAAGTATTTATATATATTATATATATATATATATATATAAATATATATATATATATATATATATATATAATATATATATATATATATATATATATATATATATCATTATATATATAATATATATAATATATATATATAATATATATATATCTATATATATATATATATCTATATATTTATGTATATATATAAATGTATTTGTTGCATATGTATATATATTTCAAATACAATTTTGTGCAAAATGTCATTATGTGTAAATTCACAAGTTATTTTATTACATAATTTTATGAATTATATATTTTACCACTTTAAAAAATATTATCATTAAAATACTTTAATATATATATTTGAATTACTGTATTTTATTAATCATGGCCATTTGGTGTCCAAACCTAGCATGGGTTTTTGGGCCCAAATGTGTCTAAATACATTCAAGGCCTGCACGAGTCATATCGGACTTGATTCATGACTTTGGATCCCGTATTTGGACTTCTGTTCAATTTCGAATACGGGAAAAAAATATTAAATAATTAAATAATTATTTTCCAGAAATTGTTACTTGCTGTGTTTGAATTTATATATATATATATATATATATATATATATATTAATTACTGTAAAAATCTAGAGAAAATTGTATGTAAATACTATGTTAATTTAGCTAATTTAATATAATTTTTCAGCATTTAATAAGTAATTTTGGTATTTTATGAAAATAGGAAAACAGAACTCATTTTCAGAGGACTTATGTTTACTGATTTTTAATAAATATCTATGAGGGTTTATAAATTCTAAAAAATTAGTATAAATTTTTATAATTAACAAGGATCATTTTGGTACTTTAGTTTTTGTATAATTGAGCATTTTTTCTATCTTAAAAATTATTGGAACACAGTGTACAGTCTGTTTTAATTATTGATTAATTACGACTTGCGATGTATTGTGTGATTTTGGGGTATTGTAGTATTGGACCTCACCTTACCATAGTGTAAAGGCCTTAGAAAGTTATTTTAGGTATTGTGTTACTCCATATTGGTCTCCTATGCTAAAGTCATCATTTGGCTAGGTGTCCAGTCAGAAAGTCGTGTCGCACAACTAGTATTTTAGTGTTTAAATTAGTATAAAACTAAGTTTATATATTATTTTTATAGTGATGAGACACCAGACATCTATAGTATTTCCTTCACTACCTTGCTTTGCTAGAGGCAAGTACCTCTACAAACTTTATTTACAGCATATAATGAATTGTGTGTAAACCATGTTAATATCTAAACTACAAGTCGTATATCACCATGTTTCATATGCTTCATACTGCTCTCAGTATCCATCATGCTTTATACTGTTCTCGTATCACTCACATGTTATAAAATGAGTTAAAGGGAAACTGTTAGTTGAGTACGTGATCATTCCCCCTTCTCCGTATATACTTATCGAGCACTGTTACATTCTATATGTAACTTTGTCGTATGTCTGATCCCGTATTTGTGTATGGATATACACCGATGCGTTAAGTGTACGTATGTACCCTTCAGAAAATTGATATGTACTACTGTACATTCTATTTTACCTATTGACTGATCACTCACCTGCTACAGTTTTAAACTTTAAAATAAACATATGATGCCATGATAGTTTGTGATATGCCATGATTCCTACACTTCTGTTCACTTCATGTTTCGTATATTTAGTTTGTTAGAATCAGTACTTGCTCCCATCCTGACAGGATAACGTTGTAGGTATACTTACCGAGGATGAGTTGCTATGCGATTCCTATTATGGAGTTGCTGTCGAGGATCAGGCTTTACTTTACGAAGATGTACCTGCGGGGAAACTCGTCTTGTTTGTGTAGTTGCTCGGGACTTTGAGAGTAGTCATGTTGTTAGACTATATATTTTGTGACTGGACCTGTATCCAGCTATACATTTTGGCCATGTACTTGGAACATATTTATATACGAGATGATTGTGTTTGGTAATATTTTGACTCATTACTACATATAGAACTGTTAGCACACTTTGGTCTTATCTTATTTATCTTTGGAACAGCTTACTACGCTTTATCTCAAGCGTAGGCTGGACATGACTCGGCCCGGCCCAACAATTTGGGTAGCAGATCGTGACATATTTTTAGTGGTGGCCTATGCAGGTCTAGACTAAATTGTTTGGTTACGTCATTGTACCAAGCATTCCTGCAATTAGGAACTTAAGGTAACTAGACAACACTAGGAACGACGCTTAGAACACCTAGAGGATTACTAGGATTACAACATAGGAAACGCATCACATCACATGCTCGTTATTACAAATTAGATTTTTCTTGTTATTTATGATTGTTTACTTAAAAGAGTCCTTATAAGTTCTTTTATTTATTTGATGGTGCTCACCTCCAGTCGGTTGACATTATTTTAATATCAATTTGTAAATGATTTGTAAATAATTTTAAATTATTTTTAAGGCTAAAAAAATATCATTTTACAATTATTTAAATTATTTTAATATCAATTTATAATTATTTTAATTGTTTTAAATACTGTTTGCAAAATTTATTTTGTCTGTACAAATAAAATTTGCACAGAGCAACAGCAGGGGGGCTATTTCTAATTTAGAAATTGCATTAACTAAGGCGGTGAGGGGTTTTATAATATCTAGTTTTGGGAGGAGGGTTTCTGCTAAACGACCACCCGCCTTTCCCCGTCGCCATCTCCGGCTAACCCACCGAAACCTTAATCCTAAACCCTAATTTCTCGTAACCCTAGCCCTAATTCGACCGACTTCCCAGCCTATAAAACCCCTTCGATCTAAACCCTAATCCTAGACACCACCCCGACCACCCTAGCCACCGCCCTACCCTATTTCTTCTCCGACAAAGCTCGTCGGAGTTAGCCCCTTGCTAGCGCCACCGCTACAGCCATCGCCGTCGTGATCCACCACCACCATATTGTTCGCCACGACGTGATGAACCCAGCGCCACCCTTCGCCACCGTCCCCGACACTTCCTCTGCCTTGCCGCAGCTTCGACAGCCCGTTCGACTGGACACGTAGGTGTCGCTTTGTTTCCTGTGTCACCCCGTGTCTCGTATTTTACGACACTAGACTCGCCTAGACACGAGCAGTGCGTGAGTGAGTTCGGACACGGCCAGTTCGTGTCATGCGTGTTGTGCACGCCTGGGACACTGGACTCGTGTGTCTTCGTGTCCCTAACTGTCAGGACACGAAGACACAGGACTATGGGTTAACGGGTTTAATAATCTGTTATTGGGTTTAAAACCCATTATCTTAATTCACTATAAGACTAACCCAAGCCCTAACCCGACCAGCAAGCTCGAACTGGCCCCCTGGTCAGCCGAGTGGCGCTCAAACCCACCCCCTGTCCCAGCGAGCCGAGTTCGAGCCCCTCTTTTGTTTTATTTTGTTTTATTTTTATTTTATTTTTTTATTTTATATATGTATATATTTTATATATATATATATATATATATATATATATATATATATATATATGTTATGTATATGTATTTATATATATTATGTTATTATATATACTGTTATATATATATATATATACTATATTTATATGTATATATATTTATATTAAGTATTTATATATATATATGTATATTTATTATATATTATATTCTTATTATATATATATATATATATATATATATATATATATATATATAAATATTTATATTTATGTATATATATAAATGTATTTGTTGTATATGTATATATATTTCAAATACAATTTTGTGCAAAATATTATTATGTGTAAATTCACAATTGATTTTATTATATAATTTTATGACTTGTATATTTTACCACTTTAAAATATATTATTATTAAAATACTTTAATATATATATATTTGAATTACTGTATTTTATTAATCATGGCCATTTGGAGTCCAAACCTAGCATGAGTTTTTGGGCCCAAATGTGTCTAAATACATTCAAGGCCTGTACGAGTCATATCGGACTTGATTCATGACTTTGGGTCCCGTATCTGGACTTCGGTTCAATTTCGAATACTTGGACAAAATATTAAATAATTAATTAATTATTTTTCAAAAATTGTTACTTGCTGTTTTTGAATTTATATATATATATATATATATATATATTAAGTGCTGTAAAAATCAGGAAAAAGTTGTATTTAAATACTATGTTAATTAGATAATTTAAGGTAATTTTTCCAGTATTTAATAAGCACTTTTGGCATTTTATGAAAATAGGAAAACAGAACTCATTTCAGAGTACTTATGTTTACTGATTTTAATAAATATCTATGAGGGTTTATAAATTCCAAAAAAATTAGTATAAATTTCTATAATTAACAAGGATCATTTTTGTACTTTAGTTTATGTATAATTAAGCTTTTTGTCTATCTTAAAAATTATTGGAACATAGTGTACAGTTTGTTTTAATTATTGATTAATTACGACTTGCGATGTGTTGTGTGATTTTGGGGTATTGTAGTATTGGACCTCACCTTACCATAGTGTAAAGGTCCTAGAAAGTTATTTTAGGTATTGTGTCACTCCACATTGGTCTGCTATGCTAAAGTCATTATTTGGCTAGGTGTCTAGTCAGAAAGTCATGTCGCACAACTAGTGTTTTAGTGTTTAACTTAGTATAAAACTAAGTTTATGTATTATTTTTACAGTGACGAGACACCAGACATCTATAGCATTTCCTTCACTACCTTGCTTTGCTAGAGGCAAGTACCTCTACAAACTTTATTTACAGCATATAATGAATTGTGTAAACCATATTAATATCTAAACTGCAAGTCGTATATCACCATGTTTCATATGCTTCATATTGCTCTCAGTATCCGCCATGCTTTATAGTGTTCTCGTATCACTCACATGTTATAAAACGGGTTAAGGAAAACTGTTTGTAGATTACGTGATCATGCCCCCTTCTCCGTATGTACTTACCGAGCACTATTATATTCTATATGTAACTTTGTCGTATGTCTGATCCCGCATTTGTGTATGGATATACATCGATGCCGTTAAGTGTATGTATATACCCTTCAAAAATTGATATGTACCAATATACAACATATTTTACCTATTGACTGATCACTCACCTGCTACAGTTTTAAACTTTAAAATAAATATATGATGCCATGATAGTTTATGATATACCATAATTCCTACACTTCTGTTCACTTCATGTTTCGTATATTTAGTTGTTAGAATCAGTAATTGCTCCCGTCCTAACAGGATAATGTTGTAGGTATACTTACCGAGGATGAGTTGCTATGCGATTCCTATTATGGAGTTGCTACCGAGGATCAGGCTTTGCTTTACGAGGATGTACCTGCGGGGAAACTCGTCTAGTTTGTGTAGTTGCTCGGGACTTTGAGAGTAGTCATGTTGTTAGACTATGTATTTGTGACTGGACCTGTATCCAGCTTTACATTTTGGCCATGTACTTAGAACATATTTATATACGAGATGATTTTATGTTTGGTTATATTTTGACTCATTACTACATATAAAACTGTTAGCACACTTTGGTCTTATCTTATTTATCTTTGGAATATCTTACTATGCTTTATCTCAAGCGTAGGCTGGACATGACTCGGCCCACCAAACAATTTGGGTAGCGGATCGTGACAGAAGGGACTACCCTTACAAACTTAGCAGCAGAGATTCACGCAGCATCAGGCTGGAGGTGGCCAGCAGGGGCGAGCCTACGCTATGACAGCTGAGGATGCACAGGCAGTAGGAGAGCTTATCGCAGGTTCTGTTCATCTCAATTCCGTTCCTCCCTTGCCATATTTTAACCTTCTCGAAATTCAGTTCCAACAAATCTTGCTTATCGTTCTTGTTCGTAGATGAATCTGATTCTTGGTATTCATTGTTGATTTAATTTTCTGCGAAGATAAATTATATGGGCTAGGTCATCTCAGTTATAGAATATAATCTTTCACAGTTATATTAGCCAGCATGGCAAGGAACTATAATCTGATTTTGGATATATTTCTCGGGTGTAGGAATTTAAGGTTTTCGCAGCCAAGCTAGCGGCAGAGCAAAAATTTTAAATACCATTATTCTAGAAGTGTGTACATTAGTTGGGACTCTATGGTTATCATAGCCCTACTTACTAGTATGACGAGGATTCTGAGTACCATGATTTGGATGGCGCATGATTATCAGATTTCATCTTAAAAGTTTTTGAACATATCGTCTCTACTTTTCGTTTCAGTCTTAATTTTTTTTTGTGTTGTTTGTTTTGTTTTTCTTTCTCATCATTAACTTAGGAGTAGGAGTAGGAGTAGCTCTAACTGTTTGTATAGAATATAACTCTCACCCCCCTCTAGAGTTGCCATCTGTTCTTCAATTGGTATCAAAGCTCTGTTCTCTTTACAAGGACTTACATCCTAGAGCTGATCCATGGCAACCACACAATCCTTGATTTCCAATCACGGTGAAGGATAGTCCACTTATAGGCCTCCCCTATTTGATGGAACTAACTACACGTATTGGAAAACAAGGATGAGCTTTTATCTCAAGTCGCTAGACTTTGACCTGTGGACTATCATCACTGACGGTTACAAAAAGCCCGCCAGGATAGTTGTCAATGGTGATCTCGTTGAGAAATCACATGACAAATATTCTGACGAGGAGAAAAAAACAGGCAAGTCTAGATGCGAGAGCTATTAATGCTTTATTCTGTGCTATAGACAGGAATGAGTTCAACAGGGTCTCTACATGCACCACCTCTCATGAACTTTGGAGACTTCTAGAAGTGACACATGAAGGAACCACCCAAGTCAAGGGATCAAAGATAAGCCATCTCACTCAAGAATACGAGGCTTTCAAGATGAAGCCAAATGAGACGATCACGTAAATGTTCACAAGATTCCTCGACATCATCAACCCCTTGTCTTCGCTCGGCAAACAATATTCAAATCACGAGAAGATTCGCAAGCTACTTAGGGGGCTTCCAAAGATTTGGAACCCTAAGGTGACAGCCATCGTTGAAGGAAATGATCTCACAACCATGTCCATGGAGACCTTGATGGGAAAGCTAATGACTCATGAGCTTGACCTCAAGGACTTCGAAGAGCCTGCTCCTAAGGCTAAGGAGATTGCACTCAAAGCTCACCGACGAAGGGCTGAACCCGAAGAGACGGATAATGATGACTCAGAAGATGATCAAGCCCTTATGGTCCGCAACTTCAAGAAATTCCTTCGCTTTAATCGAAGAAGAAGAAGGAACCACAAGAAGATGGAAAAGAAGAGCCAACCTGCTACGGTTGCAAGAAGTCTGGACACGTCCGAAAAGATTGTCCATTTTTGAAGAAAAGCAACCGCTATGAGAAGCCATACAAGAAGACTTCCTCAAAGAAATATGCCAACACAAGCATTTGGCATGAAAGCGAAGCTAGTGACTCCGAGGAAGAAAAGAACTCTCCTCAAGATACGGCCAATGTGTGCCTAATGGCAACGTCCGACAAGGTATCAAACGAAACTCTTGACGACTTCACTTTTGATGAACTTGGCGATGCTTTCACCGATTTACTTAGTGATCACAAAAAGGTCATTGGTAAATACAAACATGCCAAGGACAAAATCAAAAGTCATAAAGTCGAAATACAAAGACTTTCTCTTTACTTGATAACATTAGAGACACTTCACCCACGGATGTCAATGATGAGGTATCTAAGCTTAAAATAAGCTTACATGATGCCGAAGCACGCATTGAACAACAAACACAAGAAATCACAACACTCAACACGGAGCTTGCAGAAGAAAAGAGTAGACACAAGATTTCTATTACTAAGATACATGGTTTGAATGCTAAGATTACTGAACTGCAAGCTGTCTCTAAGAAACTAGAGACTAAATTGGGTAAACAGGTTGCTCAACCTCAAATCCAATCTCATGAGACACACACAAAGCATAACACTACTCAACCACGTCATCCACCTGCAACACAGAATCATGTATACATATACACACACTTTGACAAAGCACACAAACCACATGCACGTAAGAATAACTCTCATATGTTACACAATCATCATGCTACATTTAGATACAATCATCACAATGTTGCACAAAGACACAATCAACATCACTCTACATATAGAAATCATCACCATGCCATACCATATAGACAATATCACCATATCACTCCACATCACTCTATACATAGTCATCACCACCATGCTAATTCTACATATCATCATACTTTTCTTCATCATTCTGCTTATAGACATCATCAGCATGCTCCTAATAAAATAAGAATGCTACACGTACTTATTGTGGTTTACATGGACACATTTTACTACAATGTAGAATTAGAAGATTAGTAGATAGAAAGATATATGCATGGTTTCCAAAAACTAACTCTTCAGGACCCTCAAGAACTTGGGTACCAAAGGTCACATCTACTCTTGATGTAGGTGGACCTTCCCTCCTCAACTAAGAGTAAGTGGATTCTCGATAGTGGATGCTCGCGGCATATGACGGGAGACGCAAATCTTTTCGCATCACTATTGATGAAGAGAGAAGGATATGTATCCTTCGGCAACAACCTAAAAGGTTATATTATAGGTAATGGTATTATTGGTCATCCCTCTCTCCCGTAATAAAGGATGTCTGCCTAGTGACCGAGTTAACGCATAACCTGCTCAGCATTAGTCATCTTTCTGACCACGGATATGACATTAACTTTGGACAAAATAAATATTTTATTTATGATAGGTCAACAGAAGACATCGCTTTTGAAGGGATAAGAGCGGATAACATTTATATTTCTATTTGTCTAGAGATACTAACAATGCAGGTAGATGCCTATATGCTCATAAAGATGAACGATTACTATAGAACCAGCGTCTTGGTGTCAGATCCCTATTTTGAAAATAGGTATATGACTTATTTCGACTGTATTTCGTATTTTAGAGGATTTTAATTTTGGGGTATATTTGAAATTTTATTATTAATTATTGGAGATGAATTTTTCCTATTATATTAATGTTATTATTAATTTTCTTGTTCCAAATCTACCCTCCCAAAATATCTAACCTAACCCCTCTCCTCACTCAAATCACCCCTCACATTACTCACCCACTCCCTCTCTCTCTCCCGAAATCTTCTCTCTCTCTCTTCCCTGGAGAACCCCCCCAAATCCCCTCTCTCTCTCTCAGCTCTCTCTCTTCCTCACTCTTCCTCCCTCTCCCCAGTCCCCTTCCCGAGCTCCCCTCTCCTCTCCCATGGCCTCCGGCGACCACCCCCACCATCATCGTCGGCGTCGTCGTCTTCCTCTCGGCCGGCCTCCTCTGCCGCCCTCACCCACGAGCACCACCACCTTCACCATCTCCCCTACGACCACCACCATCTCGCCGCGGCCACCGCCGACCGCCACGACCACCACTGCTCCCATCTCCTCCGTCCCCTCTTCCTGGAGCCGCCACCACCATGTCCTCCCCCCCCTCCACTTCAGCCATCTCCGCCGTCGCCATTATCGTCGTCCCCGACTTCTCCTCCTCCCCTTTCCTGGCTCAGCGTGCGCTGCTGCCTCCCTTCGCCGGGAGCCACGACCCGCCTGGCCACCGCCCTACCTCGGCAACACCCTCGCCTTCGCGTCTCCTCCCCCCTCTTGTTCTTCTCCGGCGCGGCTCTTGCCGCTGCTGTCCCCTTCGCAGGAGCCCGACCGACCGACCCGGTGAGCTCCTCCGCCTTCTCCTTTTTTCCTTTCCTGGCGACCATCGTCGCCGTCGAGCCTCGCTGGCTGCACCAGCCTCGAGTGGCGGGTCGCCCTTGGGCCCCGCACTGCTCGAGCAGTGTACAGCCTTGGGAGTCGTGCTCTCCTCGGGCCGCGCACACGCTTGACTTACGTATTCCTTCGTTTCTCGTGCTTCTCGGGATGTGTGCTTCGATTTGTGTGCTGTCCCAGTTTTCGTGTACCCCGATCCACGTGCTGCCTTGGACAGCAGGATGCCTCGAGCCCCGTGCTACCTCGGGCACCGTGCCATCTCGATTTGTGCACCGTCTCGATTTTCGTATCTTAGCCTTTGTGCCTACCTCGTAACCCGTACCGTCTCGATTTACGTGCATGCACCGATTTGCGTGTCATATCAATTTGTGTGTTACATTATATTGTGTTGCCTCGGTTTGCGTGTACGCACCGATTTGCGTGCCGCATTGGACTCTGCACCTTTTCGATTTGCGTACACACATCGATTTGTGTGCCGTATCGATTTACGTGCTCCTTGGACCTTGGGTTGTCTCGATTTACGTGCACACCTCGATTTACGTATACGTTTATGTTTCTCATTCGTCTCGATATTCGTGCCATCTCGATTCTCGTGTACGTCTCGATATACGTGTGCGTCTCGATTTGCGTGCCCGTATCGGTCCGTGTGCCTCGGTTTCCGTGCCAGATCCCTGCGCTGCTTGCGGGACCCGTACGGTATAGCATCGTGCCATTCTTCGTGAATTGTTATTATTTTATTATTTAATTCTAATGATTGTTTATTATGTGTTCTGAGGATCTCGATTGGCGTGCTAGCTTGGATCGCGACTGCCGAAGACCTGCTTACCTAGCCGAGCCCTCTAGGCAAGTATCCCTTGCTCATCGGCGGCTCTTGCCATCTCTCCTGGATTTTATTGTATTTAATTTATTATAAAATTGTATAATCATGAGTAGTGTAGCTTAGCAGTAGAACTGCCATGATAACCTAGACTAGCTTGGTCCGATACTGGGATAGACCGTATCGGCCGACTCGGATGGGTCATCCACACCTCCGAGGACACGAGCACGACTCACTTGTACGGATTGTCCCCATGTGCCCCGTGTCCGACTCGCGGTCGGGTAACGGTTCTGGCTAACTTTACTTGTGGCGGTGATTGTGCTTGGGTTAGGGATTTATGGGCATGTGTTGTGGTGCACCCTGCGAGGCGGTTATTTTATATTATGCATGTTGGCTTGGCGCCCAGTACGCATCGTAGTGCTGCTGGAGGCCGAGACATTAGTGGTCTCGGGTTCGATTGATTTCCAGTACGTATCGTAGTGCTGCTGGAGGCCGAGGCTTAGTGTTCTCGGCTATCGACTTGTTCCCAGTACGCATCATAGTGCTGTTGGTAGCTGAGACCTAGTGTTCTCAGTCTGCGATTCTGCGGCGGGTTGCGCCGAGTGGATTTTAGCTCCAACTCGCTGGGAGCTCCTGTCCAGAATACAGAGGAGACTCTGTCGGATTCTTCCAAAATTCCCGATCGAGAATTTGGTTCGAAGGAGTGGGCAGAACCATTCCTTTGGTTTGCTGGACTGGGCTCGTGCCTGTTTACCTTGGTATAGTATACCTGATCCCATTGCTTGCTAGGTAGACTCTAGAATAGATCAGTCGCCTAGCTCTTGATCTGTCTTGTCCGTCGGATAGCGTAAGGAGAGCGGTTCCACTCGGGAGACGGTCTGCAACCCTGGTCCTTATTTGGTTTAAGGGTTGTGGATTTGCTCCAGAGCGGTCCGTGTAATCCTTGCCACTTCCGGCGATATTATTACCGGACTCTTGTCCCCTGACCTTTCATCCTAGGGGTTGTCCTAGTCTAGTCAGATAGAGCTGACAGTTGTCCTATGTATTGGGAGTTGTGACTTGTGGATATGACTGAGGGTTGAGTATTATGGAGAGTACGATCTTGGGATATTGACTTGGTGGATCTATGTGGATTCTTGGATTTTGGTGATTTCGAATATTTCGTGGAACGAGGAGAATATCGAGGGTATTATTATATGATTTTTACTCGACTTCCCAAACGCCCAAAAACCTGGTACCTTTGTGTATTCCGGTAGTTGGAGAACCTGGTTTGATTGCTGTGTCTTGGTAGTTGAGGGGCTTGTTTTCTAGTGGCTTGTGATCATTGACTTTGAGGATTCTTGTGAGTCAGAGGGCCTAGCATTGTTAGGGGAATGAGCTTGGTATTTGGTGGTTGTCTTTATTGACGTGATATTCACTCCATCATGGATGGGAGACCCTTGCTAGATTGATATGGTGGATGGACCGACTTGATGATTTGAGTTGTAGGTTCCCATGTGTACTTGAGAGACTATTATAGTGGAGATTTTGATCTTGTAACCAACTTGATATCCATGTCACGATTTGGACATGTGACTTCTTGTGACTGATAGGTTTGACCTTGTTCCTGGTATTACACGATGACCTGGACCTGTCTTGATTCTTAATTAGTGGCCCGTAGAGGTGCACTCCTGACTAGCACTCTGGACTTAACAGTAAACCTGGCATGTATACTCTTGATTCTTGATAGTGGCCCGTGGTGGCGCACTTCTGACTAGTACTCTCGACATGACATGCTTACTCTTGATTGCTGTTGCGACAGCTAGTCCTTACTTACTCAGCATGACCCCGTCTTGACACCGTGGTTGATTTTTCTTGATTGTGCTTGTATAAGCCACCAGTCCAGTCTTGTCTTGCATCATGTCTAGGACATGGATCCCTGAGTACCACGGTCAGGGATCCATAATAAAACTGACTAGGCTAATAACTAGATTAATCATGTAGTTCATGTGAGCACCCTGAATTTCGGGTTGATTTTTTTTCATTTTATTTATTTTTTTGATTGATTGGTTTTGATTAATATTTTATTTATTTATCTGTAAGTGTACTTTTTCATGCCATTGATATTTGGAGTATCAGGGATGTTCAACTCTGGAAATCTTCTTTATGAGTTTTGGAGTGGACATGATTACCTTCATGACGGTATATAGTGTCCCATCTAAACTTGTTCCCTTGTGCTCTTTTTGCTTCGCTGAACTTCGGGTCAAATTAGACCAGTTGATTATTATTTTTTTCCCACTCTTTTCCTTGATCATTATTAGCACGTTACCGTGACTTTTAGTTTTGGAGCGCAAGACCAGCCAATTTCTTGAAACCAACTCCTCATTGATGATCTACTCGAGACGCTCTTCACCCTTGACCTTCGTGTCCCACTCAGACACGTCATCTTGTGCTCCATTTTCTTCGCACAACTTTCCCGACACGTGACCCAATTTTATTTCACTCCACGGCGTCGCATTCATTTTCCAACTTGATTTGTGGGTCCCCTGTCGACCAAAACCTGTCAGCCCCAACTATGGACATGGCCCACTTTGAGTCTACTATCCGCCTGCCACTTGTGTCCCATTTATTGGAATCCCCATGTGCTACTTATTTACTCATGATCATCAACACCTAATTTTAATTCGATTTTTGCTCAATGTTCGGTTTGATCTAATCCGGCTCCACCGAGTCCAGTCCAGCTCCATGTTGCCCTCCATCGGGACACCCTCATTTTTCTGTGTCCAAAATAATATTTAATATCCTTCTACCTATTTCAATATTATTGGAAATTTCTATTTAATTGATCCACTATTGGAATGACCTATTTTTTTCCCCATTTAATCCTAGCCATTGATTTTCCCTTAAGTAAATCACCATTCACTCCCAACTTTCCCACACTCTTACAGCCAACCCCTAGTGGCCGGCCCTAATTTCAATATGGAGAGAATCTTTTCTCCTCTCTCTCTTTAATTTACTACTCTCATTATCTCTCTCTCTCTCTCTTCCTATGATTTTTCCTTCACACAACACCAACTCCTACAGCAACCACCATTTCCTCCCATGCACCCGACCACCTACACATCAGCTCGACCCCAGCCCCACTACGACGTGGCTTGGCCGTCGGCCACCACCCAAGCTCTCTCCTCCTCCTCCTCCCTCCTCCTCTTCCTTAGCATCAACCATCATCTTTTCCATTCAAAACCATCCCCACCACCAACCCGAGCCGACCACCCGACTCCACACAGCCCGCCACCACCAGCCCTTGGCCGCGCCACCCCTGGCCTCGCCGTGGCCAGGCCGTCGGCCACCACCAGTGGCCATCCTCCTCCTCTCCTCTTCTCTACATTAGATAACCACCACCACCTCCATCACCATGGTCAGCAATCACCACTTCAACTGCCACCGTTCACCTCTCCCGTTGGCCGCCTTCGTGGCGCGCGCAACCGCCGTGCCAGGCCGTGCCTCCGTCGGCCAGGTCGTGCACTGCAGCCCCCGCGCCACCGCGCGACAGTAGCAGCGGCAGCAGCGCCATGGCGCGGCGCGTGAGGCGCTGGCCGTTGTCGCCATGGCCGGCCACGCACCGCCGTGGGTGGCCCCCCACTGGGCGAACTCAGGCGAGCCTTCCCTGACGGCCACCGTCCTCCGGGATGCGCCGTCGAGGCGATTCGTACGTTTTGCACGACGTCCCGTCGTGACGCGCGCGGGATCGAGTTCATTTTGGCGCTCCGTCGCAACGACTTTGCGCACGTTTTTTCAGAGATCCGACTGTTGGATCGGCGATTTCTTCGCTCCGTCGCCATCTCGGTATATCCACCTTCATCCCTGTCAATTTTCGTCCGTTGATTTTATCGTTTGATACATCAAAACCGGCCACCAAGTTGACCGTTTAAATTGTATTAAATTTGGACAATTTTACGGGGCCAACTTCGTCAGCTTGTATCTCCTCCACCACAGCTCCGTTTGGCATGCTACCAGTTCTGGTGCGAAGCTGGTATAACCCTCTTACTATCCCTCCAGTTTCGTTTCATTGTGAGCTTGTTTGATTGGTTGAATTCGACGCCAAAGTTGGTCGTCCGAATTCGTAATTTCCAACTTGTAAAATTCTATTTTTGAACACGGGACACCAGATTTCATTTCTGACACCACCAGTAGACTTGTGGCGTCGTTCTGGCATGTTTCATATAAATTGTTAGATTTGGAGAACGTGGGCCCGGGCACGTTTTTCGGTGCAAAGTGGATCCCACATTCTGGGTCAACGGGACTTTTTGACGCCGGCTCATCGGAATCCAATTCCGGATGTACCGTTGAGTTTGTATCATCATTCTGGACTCGTTGATAATAATTTGCTAGGTTTTGGTGGACATTGGGTCTGGCACGTATTTCGGTGCAAGTCGGATACCAATATCCGGGGCAACGGGTCATTCTGAGATTGGCTCATCGGAATCCAATTCCGGAGATACCGTTGAGTTCGTATCATCATTCTGGACTCGTTGACAGGTAGTTTGCTGAGTTTTGAGAACTTTGGCTCCGGCACGCATTTCCGTGTAAATCGGAATTCCAAGTTCTGGTCAACGGACCAAATTGAGATCGGGTCAACGGAATCCAATTCTGGAGATACCGTTGGGTTCGTATCGACATTCTGGTTTCGTGGACATATAATTTATTATATTTTATAGACTTATTTTCTTGCACATTTTTTGGTACAAAACGGCTCCGACACGGACATCGTTTTGACCCGAAATTACCTTTTTGCCCTTGTGTTCAAATTGGACCGTTGGATAGGTTATCCTAGCTAATTTGACCATTCTGGACACATTGGCGATGTTCATTTCATCGTTCGACAATATTTGTTGATAATTTTTCTGAGTTTAACCTTTTTATAATTAATTAATAATTAATTCATATAATGTTCGTATTTGGGATTAGTACAACGAAACTGAGATCAGCCAATTCCAGTGATCTCACATCGCTGAAATTGACAAGTTGGACACGTGGATCACTATAATAAGATTATCAACCTTACCGATAATCTTCTTATCTCGATTTGCGTGTCGAAAGTTTCGACGTACAAATAACGAACTACACTTTATATTAGACTAGAATTGACCCTGTTTGACCAGAGTTGACCAGTGACCCAAAGTCAACTGTAAGTCAACACTTGACCTAGTTTGACTAGATTATTGACCGGAGTCGACCTAGAGTTATTTTGACTTAGAAGAACCTAGAATAATGTAGATTGATTGTAGAGATTCTTTTATTACAACTTGAACACCTTGTAACCTGTGTTGCTTTAAATAGGACTCTGTGGCTTCAGTGGGACCCCCCTATACTTATCAGCTGTTCAGGTTATCGAGGTGAGTACATTCTCTGATCATTTCATATCTTGCTTAGAATTATTTCCTGCAGTAGATTACTTTACTTGTACTGTCACGACGGTCACACGGATTGGTACTATATGGATCCTTTCTTGAGATGTTATCCTTAGGGAGCATCGGGTACTACGTGTTCTGTGCGTTTCACTTACATGGTGTATCACTATGCTTCTGGGTTCACTTGATTACTTGTGACATGTACCCTCATGATCACAGAGTCTCTTGAATCTTACACAGTTGGATAACCCCTAGACTCCCCATTTATGGGACATCCATGTATCACCCTTCGGGGGCCGTGCATGGAATCATATAACATAACCTGGCTGGATCCTTGTGTATTGATTGGGGGTACGGGAGAGTAGAAGTGGACATGTGAATAATACACCAGTAGTATCTTTATTGAATCATTCCGTAGTGTCTTCATTGAATCATCCCAGGCCATTTACATGTTCATGTTGTACTCTGACTCACTAGTCACTGCTAGTTCTCTATGTATAGTAGATATTTCTATTACAGTCTCTCTCTATTTTTATACTGCATTTCTTTCAGTACCTGTATCTTACTTTACTGCATGATTATATTTTCTAACCTGCTATGATCTGTTGAGATGTACTGTACTTGCTCCAGTCCTGACTGGACCTGTTGATAAATTTTACAGATAGCTTGGAGATTGCCTGCTAGCCTAGAGGAGACACAGTAGAGGTTGTTTAGGTAGTTATTTCATTTTTCTCTGGAGTTGTATTTACCTTGTGGATTACTGTATCTGTATTTGAGTTTTGAGATGTATTTCTGGGTTTATGTATCTTAGAAACTTAGACTTCTATCTCCTGTATTTATTTTGGATTTCATGTTTTATCTATCTTTATCATGCTCTACCTTAGATGTGATTGAGATTGTATCTGCTATGTCACCCCCATTCGGGGAGTATAAACTGCTTAGCATTATATTGTTAAATGTTGTAACCTAGGACATCGTTCTACCGCCGACACTGCGGCGTAGGCTGGGCGTTGTTACGTTCTCGTGCCCTTACTCTGGGGTGCGGGTCGTGACAGTTCATGGGGACTTCCCAGTGACCTGTTGCTTGTCTGACCCCGGCCCTATGTATCTATATATATACTAGGGATTTGTTGCTATCCGTTGAGATGAGCGCATTCCCAGCCCTCCGTCGAGTGTGGCACTTCTTTAGGGCACATGTATCTTACTGCAGTGTGCCTGCTATATCTATCTTTTTCTTTTGCTGGGGCCATTCAGGTAGTAGCAAGCAGGAGCTGGACTTTGAAGTCTCATTGCATCTTGTTAGTAATTAGGCCTGTGATAACCCTAGTTAGCTAATAATAGCAAGCCGTAGGCATTGTGTAGCCGCTTGTCCTTCTGTGTTGTTTGGCTTGTTGCTTGCTAGCCAGCTGATATTGATTTCCAGCTGGCAGTGCAGGTGTTAGTGGATGCTAGGAAGATTGTGATTGTGTTAGCTTCACTATACTTGTGGATTGTTATCGTGCGTTGGTACCGCACGATCCCTTACCTTTATTTACTGTTTTTAGATGTTATCCTTGTCATATTTTATCCTGCTGGTTTTCTTCGCCCGTCCTTGAGCCTTCCTTTCTGGTACTTGCTGCGGTTGGCCTGACCAACCCTAGATTGTTTCCAGATTATCTGAGACCGACCCGGTGGATCTTCCAAACTTGACTTAGAGGGTGTGCTTCAGTTCCAGACCATGCTAGAAACTGTGGAAAGGTATACTTGTCTACATTATTATCCTGTACTGTAGATTCCAAATTTTCATATGAGTATTTCCTATTTTTCATGTGATTATCTCTCTTGATATTGTTTCATTGTGATTTACCTGTGGATATGATCGGATTTAGGCCATAGATTGATTGCATGCTAGGATACCCAACCAGACTGGACAGCCGTCATCACCGTATAGCGTATTCGTACCTTATACGGTGTAGCTGGCCGTGTACGTTCCCGTATTCCAGAACTGGGGCGTTACACTTGGTCATGCCAATATGGATACTATATCCAGGCTATCGACCAAGAAGCTAGTTAGAGGCTTGCCCGATATCACATTCAAAAAGGACACGGTATGTGCCGAATGTGAGTTGAATAAGGCAACCAAATCCTCTTTCCATTCCATAAACTCTGTAAGCACTACTAGACCCTTACAACTACTTCATATGGATTTATTTGGCCCTAGTAGAGTAGCCAGTCTTGGTGGAAAACTTTATGCCTTTGTTATTGTTGATGACTTTTCAAGATTTACTTGGGTTTTCTTCTTGCAAATAAAAGTGATGCTATTTCGGTTTTCAAAATTTTTGTTAAGAAAGTTCAAAATGAAAAAGGCTACATGATTACTCGAATCCGAATTGATCATGGGGGCGAGTTCAAAAATTCTGATTTTGAAATGTTTTGTAATTCTAATGGTTTTGATCATGAGTTTTCTTGTCCAAGAACTCCTCAACAAAATGGTGTTATGGAGCATAAGAATAGGACTTTTGGTGATATGGCCAGAGTCATGTTGAACAAGTTTTTACTTCCGAAATACTTTTGGGCTGAAGCTGTGAGTACAGCATGCCACATTTTAAATAGAGTGCTTATTCGTCATATTACGAAGAAGACACCCTATGAGCTTTGGTTTGGGAGAACCCCAAATGTTTCTTATTTTAGAGTTTTTGGTTGTAGATGTTTTATCCTTAACACCAAAGACAACTTAGGCAAATTCGATGCCAAAGCTGACGATGGTATTTTCCTTGGCTATGCTGCCAAGAGCAAGGGATATAGAGTTTTTAACAAACGATCATTAATTATGGAAGAGTCTACAAATGTGACTTTTGATGAAGATAACAGTGCAACAACTACTCTTGATGATGATGTTGAGCCATCAACGTCTACTCCAATGAACACCACAACCGAAACCAATTCTCTGGAGGGCTTGCCAAAAAAATTCTCTTTCAAGCCATCACATCCAGAAAATTTGGTAATCGGCGAGGTTTCACGTGGAGTAACTACTAGATCATCATTAAGAGACTCTATTGCTAGTACTGTCTTTATTTTACAAATTGAGCCGAAAACATTTTAGAAGCTTTCAATGATGAATTTTGGATTTCTGCTATGCAAGAGGAACTCAACCAATTCGAGAGGAGCCAAGTATGGGAACTCGTTCCTAGACCGGCTAATCACTCGATTATTGGTACGAAATGGTTCTTTAGAAACAAAGTGAATGAAGATGGTTCAGTCACACGCAACAAAGCTCGTCTAGTAGCCCAAGGATACAACCAAGAGGAAGGTATCGACTACGATGAGACGTATGCTCCTGTTGCTAGATTGGAATCTATTCGGATGCTTTGTGCATTTGCAAATTTTTAAAATTTCAAATTATTTCAAATGGATGTTAAAAGTGCTTTCTTGAATGGATTTATAAAGGAGGAAGTTTATGTAAAACAACCCCTGGTTTTGAAAATCACAAATTTCCCGACCACGTGTTCAAGCTAAAGAAAGCGCTGTATGGCCTCAAACAAGCCCCTAGAGCTTGGTATGAACGGCTAAGCAACTTCTTGCTTGAGAAAGGTTTTTCAAAAGGGAAAATTGACACTACACTTTTCATAAAATCTTTCAAAGACACTATTCTTTTAGTACAAATATATGTAGATGATATTATATTGGTTCTACTGATGAAATCCTTTGTCAAAATTTTGCCAAGTGTATGCAGACCGAGTTTGAGATGAGCATGATGGGGGAGCTCAACTACTTTCTTGGGCTGCAAGTCAAAAAAATGTCAAATGGAACCTTCATCTGTCAGAAGTATACAAAGGACATGCTGAAGAAATTCGACCTTGACAATGTCAAACCAATCAGCACTCCTATGGCTACTTCAACCAAACTCGAACCAGATGATAGCGGCAAACCCGTAGATCAACGTAAGTATCGAGGTATGATAGACAGTCTACTTTATCTTACTGCTAGTCGCCCTGATATTATGTTTAGCGTTTGCCTGTGTGCTAGATATCAAGCAAATCCTAAGGAATCACACATGACCGCGGTTAAGCGTATCTTTCGATACCTTAAGGGTACAGTTACAGTGGGCCTATGGTATCCCAAGTCAACATCATTTGACCTCATTGGTTACTCTGATGCTGACTTCGCCGGATGCAAGGTCGATCGTAAAAGTACGAGCGGTACGTGTCATTTATTAGAAAAAGCTTTAGTCTCTTGGTTTAGCAAGAAGCAGAATTCTGTCGTACTATCCACAACAGAAGCTGAATACATCGCAGCTGGGCATTGTTGTGCACAAATTCTGTGGATGAAGCAAACCCTTGAAGAGTATAATTTATCTTTCATGCATATTTCAATCTTTTGTGACAACACTAGTGCTATAAATCTTACTAAGAACCCCATTTGTCACTCACGCACGAAACACATTGAAATACGTCACCATTTTTTGCGTGATCATCAGCAAAATGGCACGATTAACTTAGAATTTATTGACACTGATCATCAGTTAGCAGACTTCTTCACAAAACTATTATCCGAAGAGCGCTTCAATTTTCTTCGTCGTGAACTTGGAATTTTAGATGAAGCTGTTGTAATTAAGATAAACTTACGTAAATATCGAGTATATCTTGATTCTATTATGATGAACTTTATAGGTACAAGCCGAAAGGGTCCTTCTGACAACAAGGCGTAAAAGCCTAAGCGATACGGTGCACTAGTCCTCAGGACTACCGCTAGCTGGGATCCGGCCCCTGCAGCTAACCCATGGCAGCTTCAAAATATTGAATTATGATATAATTCCTTGTTTATTATATGGTTCATTTTTATTATCACATGCTGAAATACTAATTTTTCAACTTCATATTGCTGCTTCAAACTCACTATCTGTTATTCTTTGTTTACCTATTGGATCTTTTCTGTAATTATACTCATATCTTATTGGTTTATTTTACTTAACCAATATTTTTCACTTTCTGTCTGATTCCTGTTCTGTAACCAGGACCCGAAATTCGGGCCGAACTCTGCCTCTACCAGAGTTTGGGCCGAATTCGGCCTTACTGTTCCAGAACCGGGAACAGTCCCAGCCGTTGATCTAAAGTAAGATCCAATGGTCATGAATTGATCCGACCTAGAGAAACCCATACCATATTTTCGGTTTCTCTTCCCTCTCCTTCCTCATTACCACCTTTTTTACTTCTCCAACACAATTCTCTCAAAACCCTAACCCTAATTTTCCTTTCTAGAGCTCCATTCTTTCCCAAACTCAAGGAGAAAGCTTATTTTCAAATTCTCTTTCATTGTTCATCACTAGTTTGAGGTATAATTCCTTACTTTTCTATATCTTAATTTCTTTCATTATCCATTGTGTTATGGCTACGTTTGCTCAACCACGGGAAGAGACTTCGGACCGAGAGCGCATCCTCGTCGAATGCTCCTCCTCCAGTTGCACCGCCCGTTGCACCACCGTTACACCGGCTATTGAACAACAACCACCAATCCATCCATTGTTCAATCCTCCACGTCCCCATGATCCAAACACTTACGACGACCGAATTTTGTATCACTAGACGCCTCAAATGATTGGTTTAGTAATTTTTGGACACGTCCAGTGTTTGCGGGACACCTCATCAACTTTACTATATTCTCATAATATGATGCACTATTTCATGACCTTTGCCTTGATGAACTTGTTACCACAAATTCGGTCATTTATCGTAGTGCCATTCAAATGTTTTACTGCAACTTAACCCATGATGACACTCATATTTATTCACGAGTTGCGGAAATTGATATCTCCTTTGATGATTTTGAATTAGCCGAATATCTTGAACTTCAAGAGCCAAATTCTTGGAAAAGCTTGTTGAAGCTAGATCATTTCAATTTCCCGAAGGAATTTCACTTGAAAGTTTCAAGGACGACTTGTGTAGCCCTAACACACGTCCTCGTAAGCTTTTGGCTAAATTCCTTAATCCTTATTTCTATGAGCTTCATCGGATCATTTCAACACCATTCTATCCAAAGCGGGTTCTACCGATGAAGTCACTTATTTTGAGATCTCAGCATTGTACCATCTCTACTTCCATGTTCCCTTTAATCTTTCACGCACAATGATGGATTGGATGATCAACAGTAGGAAGAAACTAAGATCTTTGGTTATGCATTATACCTTCCTATGATCTTTCGTGCGCTTCATGTACCCCTTGATGAGTGTCCATTCTTACCTGCCCCTGCCTTCCTCTCTAAGGCAAGGAGGCTTCAGGCGGCCATTGGCTCACCAGTAGTGTCTGAGCATTCTGATGATGAGCCAGATGCCCTCCTCTTGGACAGGATCCTCCTCCTCCTTCTGCCACTCTTGAGTCTCTTTAGACCATGCTCCGAGATCGCTTCACTTTGGAGGACGATCGTTGGACTCAGCTGGATTATCGGACCACCTTGCAGATGAGTGCTATCAGCAACTCGCTGCATGACATCCGGTATTCCATGTCTCGCCATCCTACCATGCCCATCCTATGGAGCGAGACCCCGATCGTGAGGGATTTGTATTGATGACCCTTGGGTTCGTCGTTACATGGATCCGGATGCGGCATTTGTGGACCCACGTCGCTCCTTTTCTGATCCATCGGACGGCGTCGGGCCCTCTCATGCTCGATGATGGATATGGACTACTCTTGATGATGCTACTGAGGATCTTAGACTATGGTTTATGCATTTGCTTTAGTTGCTTTTATGTACTTGATTTGTAGTAGACTTATTATGAGTTATGACTTTTGAGACTTTGGTAGTTCTATTATCATTTTATCTGTCATTATGACTCTTGCGACATTTGGTCATTATCTAGTTTATATGCAGTTTCCTCTCTTTGGGTGTGTTTGCCAGTTATTATTTGTTTTCTCATTGCTAAATGCCAAAAGGGGGAGATATGTGTATATTCTGTTTGGTTTATATATGCTTTTGGAAGAATATTCTTAACAGGCCAACAAGAACCACAACATTGTTTACGGGGGAGCTATTCTTAAGCTCGGCACTAATTATGGGGGAGTTATACTTTTGTCGCCTCATGTGTCCAGGTATGAATATTGAATATACAATTATTATTTGTCAATTATCAATATGGGGGAGATTGTTGACAAAAAGTCACAGTCAACCAAATATTGATAACATTGACAAATAATACTTGTAATAATTCAATACGACACACGACGAATACATCCAGCTCAAGCCAAACGACAGCTCAGTTTTGCAAATACAGTCATTTTGAGTCTGTACTTTTATATTTATTGAGTCGAGAATGATTGTAAGCTAAGTTGTGCTGAGCTCTGAGACTAAACCCATAACCTATCCAAAATCTATAAAGCTCCACATCCAAAATAAGCCCATTGGACCCTTAGAACCATTCTGTGCTCTGGAGACAGAGTTCGGGCCGAACTCTGCCTCCACACAGAGTTCGGGCCGAACTCTGTCCCCTAAAAATCAGTACCCTAATTTTTAGGGTTGGCTGGTTGCTAGTTGTCCAACGGCCAAATTTTTAAAAATTCTTACCAAAATTCTGGCCGAATTCTGCCTGATAAAACCCTATAAATAGGCCAAGAATTCTCTCATTTTTAATCATCCAATCTTCTCTTCTCTTCTCTTAAGATCAATATAAGCCATACCCTTCTTCATCTACTAGCCACAAGCTTCCTAAGTCTCGAGTGCTCAGCATCTCTCAGTTAGGAGTCTTGTACAAGAGTTCAAGAAGTCGCTTGGAAAATTCCAAGCATCGCCACTGCGATCTTGTAAGAAGTTGACGTGCTCTTCTGAAGAAAAGGCACGGGGTGGAACTACTATTTCATAAATAGTGAATTTAATCTTGAGCTAGAGTTCTCAGGCCTGGACTAGTCCTCCACGAGGGAAACCAGGTTAAAATCGGCTGTGTTTGCGTATGCTTTCTTGCTCCTCATTATTTTCGCATTTACTCTGATTATTTTTTAGATTATGAAAGAGTTTAATTTTTAATTGGATATTATCGCTATAAACTCTATTCACTCCCTCTAGAGTTGCCATCTGTTCTCAATATGACATGACAAGATATGACAAGTACACACCATGGTGAACATTAAAAGCTGTTGCGACGGCTTGCAAAATATGACTATAATAGATTACCTGGATACCGTAGATGATTGTATTTGTACAAATAAACCAGTACTGTCTTGCATCATGTCTAGGATGGGGATCCCTAGGTACCACGGTCAGGGGTACCTACTAAAAATTGACTAAGGCTAATAAACTAGAATAATTCAGTAGTCATGAAGAGATTTCCCAGCTACGGGAAATCCCGTTATCTGGGCGCACCAAGTGGACTTGTAGCCTACCGACGAGTAGGACACATTTCCAGCACACAGTCACGTGTGCATCCTTCGTAAACGGACATTCGACCTGGATAACCTGGATGGTCTGCAGGGCTTGTGGCTGTTGGAATAATCTCATTGCATCTTGCTAGTAACTAGGCCTGTGATAACCCTAGTTAGTTAAAGTATCAAGCCATACTCATTGCTTGGCCGTGATTGATTGAATGGAATTTAGTCCAGCTTAGTCTTGTCTTGATCCTGTACAAGATTGTAACATGACCTGATTTACTGTGCCTTATCGGTAAATGATGAGATACCAAGTTCTGTTCAGATGAAGAGTTGCAACCCCGGTCCTTGTTTGGTTTAAGGGTTGTAAATTGGCTATCTGAATAGACCTATGGTTATACCATATATCGTCCTGATTATTTATGCTTACCTTGACAATAATGATCAGGGACCAGTTCTGTTCAGGCGAAGGGTTACAACTCCGGTCCTTGTTTGGATTAAGGGTTGTAACCTGGCTTCCGGAGCAGTTCTTTGTCTTCTCCTCGTTTATTGTCCTATTGCCTTCCGTGTCATGCTCGTCCTGTTTTACAAGAATATGACATGACATGGTTACCTATGATTGCCTTAACAATAAAGATCATGGGCAAGGCTCTGTTCAGGTGTAGGGTTACAACTCCGGTCCTTATTTGGTTTAAGGGTTGTAACCTGGCTCCCAGAGCAGTTCCTTATCCTCTCTTTGTTTATTGTCTTATTTCACCCTATGTCAAGACTAATCATGTTTTACTTTACCAGCAGTATTTGGGACGGGTTTCTATTCAGGGAAAGGTTGCAACTCCGGTCCTTGTTTGGTTTAAGGGTTGTGACCTGGCTACTTGAATGGTTTTCTCGTACTCAATCCATTATTGTTGTCCCTGTTATTTTAAGTAACTTTAAATTCTCTTTAATATTCATTTATGATATGCTGGTTTTAGTTCCTAAGTGAAGCCTCCTTTGTGGCACTTGCTCTTTCTGGGGTCTGACCCAGCTGGTTTTGTATGGCCAGATTTCGGAGTAGCTCCAGAGGATCTACCAACCCTTCAGCCAGATGGTGACCACCAGGCATAACCCTAGCAACGAGTGGGTTTCTTTTGTTCTCTCACTCTTTTGTAAAAATATTCTTTTGAGGCGTTTAGCCGACGAGCACGTGTTAGCTCGATTGCACCTTTATTTATTGTCTGCCTACGGGCTGTAGCATGATTGACAATTCCTAGGATTGATCATGTCTGACTGAAACTCTTGCTAGTCTTGACATTTTTTGACTAGCTTCATGATCATCCAAATATGTAATATATGGGATGCCTTACTATTGTATATTTGGGGCTCTGATATCTTGTAATTGTTATTACTTGCTTGAGATTGAGACAATAGGCTTGTTCATGACCTTAAGTGACTGATGGCTTGTAGATAAACCCTCATGTATCTAGACAGCCGTGACCGTATAGCGAGGTAGGTTGCACTTCAATATACGTAGCTGGCTATGTTCGCCCCCGCTCTCCAGTATTCTGGTTCTGGGGCGTTACATGGTTTAAGTGGTGGCCCATGCAGGTCGTATAAATCTAGATATGTGAGGGTTTACCGAATAGATGTCTCAATCAGTACTCGCCCTTGATCTCTGCTCGTATCTTCTGAATCCCTTTAATCTTGACCTGATCACATGCTTGTATCGTTGATCTGTCCTGGTCTTTCCTTATTGTTCCCTATGTCATCTTCTTCAGCGGCATTGTTCCTGGACATGTCGATCAGCAAGGCGGAGCACCTCCCGTGGACCAGCAGCAACCTGGAGATCAAGCCCAGCATTCAGGAGTAGCCTCCAAAGTCGTACCTACTGGAGGAGAGCCACCCGTTCAGCCCGTCCAGCCTGCAGAACCTGGTGATTGAACTTTGGTGGGTCTCATCAGGTCATTATTAGCTTCCTAGGATCGTCAAGGAGATGCCTTGCACCAGGCGGGCAGATGCTTTGACCAGAAGGTCATTAGGGAACACACGGCTAACAACTTTAAGCGCTTGAACCCTCCATTCTTCGATGACAGTGAATGCTATCGCTGTTGATGCTTGGCTTCAGGACACAGAGGTAATTCTAGAAGCAGCCAGGACTCCAGAAGCCGAGAAGGTGGCCATAATGCGCCTGTAGTTATTGGATCTTGCCCGCAGTTGGTGGGCGGCGCAGGCCGTTGGATTATTGGCACCCATTTCTTGGGCGATATTTAGAGAAAGATTCAGACCAAGTATTTGATGCTGTAGCTCAATACGATCTACACGAGGTTCACCAATCTAAAGCAATGGGCATGACGGTCGACGGATATGCGACCGAGTTTTCGAAACTCAGTCGGTTTGCTCCCACCTTGGTAGCAACCGAGTTCGACAGAGCCCAGCAGTTCTAGCAGGACTACACCTGGAGATTCTATTGGCGGTGAAGCAGTTTGAGCATCAGACTTTTGATGCGGTATTAAGAGCAGCTAGGAGGCATGAGTATACCTCCCAGAGGATTGTGGATCGGACCGGGGTCAGAAGCGATCCCATGGCCAGATGAATCAGTCATCAGCACCAGCCCCGGCAGCCAGGGCTTTGACCATTGGAGCTCCAAGACGGGCGGCCTCAGTGACGTCGATTCAGCATTCCACCCCAACGCACCCTCAGCAGCAGAAGCAGAAACAGTCTTCCACAGTGGGATGTTTACACTGCGGGAAGCCGGGACATGTGGTATCAGAGTGTCGCAGAGCACAGGGTTTGTGCTTGGTTTGTGGTGCCCCAGACCACAGGGTTGTTAACTGCCCGAACAGGAGGAGTTCATCATCAGCTTTCTCTAGTCCTTCGATGGAAGGACCCACTCCAGTCCAGCAGCAGCAGCAGTACCCGTTCCCGAGGCCATTGCCGCCGCAGGCCTAAGCATTCCAGCAGGAGACCGCAGCAGTATGCCCAAGCCCAAGCCTTGATCCAGAGCAGGCAAAGAGGTTTTCAGCAGAGGGGACTCGCGCCTAGAGGGCATGGTCAAGTACTGGCCTTGACCATGGAGATGAAAGAATAGCACCCGGTGTAGTGGCAGGTACTATTCTCGTCAACACCTTTCCAGCTTCAGTATTATTTGATTCTGGTGCCTCGCATTCATTTATGTCGGTACGATTCACAACTAGGATTGGAGCCCGAGTCATTATCAGTGAGGCTCAATTACATACTGGTAATCGACTTGTGGGAGTAGATAGGGTCTTTTCCTCGTGTCGGATCGTAGTTAGCGGTAGAGAGTTTCCCGCTAGATTGATAGAGTTACCGATGGCCGATTATGATGTGGTCTTTAGGATGGATTGGTTGAGGGACCAGTATGCTAGGATAGACTGCCATATTGGTAGGGTTGTTTTTAGCATTCCAAGCGAGCCGAAGCTTTCCTTTTCCCGAGGCAAAGTTGAGCCTTTTCTTTCAGTATTGCAGATGGCGGTAGCAGTAGTGCAGTTACCTCGAATCGAAGAGTTTCCAGATGTTTTCCCAGAAGAGCTTCCAAGAATGTCGCCAGAGCGAGAGATCGAGTTCACTATCAACTTGATCCCCGAGACAGCTCCAGTATCAGAAAGTCTACAGGATGGCGCCGTCAGAGTTGAAAATATTATACAAGATGATTGAAGAACTCAGAACCAAGGGATTCATTCATACTAGTGGATCGCCTTGGGGAGCCCCGATGCTTCTTCTGAAAAATAAGGATGGAACGTCCAGATTATGTATAGATTATCGTACCTTAAACTCAGTGACAATCAAGAACAGATACCCTCTTCCGAGGATAGATGACTTGTTTGATCAGCTCAAAGGGGCAGCCGTATTCTCGAAGATCGATTTGCGCTCAGGATATCATCAGATCAGAGTCAGATAGCAGGACATCCCGAAGACAGCTTTCAGATCTAGATATGGGCATTGGAAGTTCCTTGTTATGCCATTCGGAGCAACCAATGCGCCGACTGTATTCATGGACCTCATAAATCGCATCTTCATACCCTATTTGGATCAGTTCGTGATTGTTTTTATAGACTACATCCTGGTGTACATCAAGAGTGAGGCGGATCATGAGCAACATCTTCGTGTAGTTCTTCAGATTCTCAGAGAGCACCAGTTGTATGCCAAGTTCAATAAATGCGAGTTCTGGCTCGATCGCATTTCGTACTTGGGTCATATCATCACCAGAGGAGGAGTATAAGTAGATCCCCAGAAGATCATGGCTATCGAAACGTGGCCAGTGCCCAACACAGTTGCAGAAGTTCGCAGTTTTCTCGGCTTGGCCGACTACTACCGACGATTCGTTTTGGACTTTGCTCGTATATCAGCACCATTGACCCAGTTGACCCGCAAGGATGTGCAGTTTGCTTGGACAGCAGAGTGCCAGAATTCTTTTGAGAAGTTGAAGCAAGGATTGATGACGGCACCCATTCTCACACTTCCAGATGGGATTGGAGGATTTTCAGTGTACTGTGATGCTTCAGGCAGAGGTTTAGGATGTGTTTTGATGCAGCATGGGAAGGTAATAGCTTATGCGTCACGACAACTTCGTGATCATGAGAGGAATTATCCAACCCACAACTTGGAACTGGCATCAGTAGTGTTTGTACTCAAGCTTTGGAGATACTACTTGTATGGAGATAGGATGGAGATTTTCACCGACCACAAGAGCCTGAAGTATGTGTTCACTCAGAAGGATCTTAACATGCGTCAGAGAAGGTGGCTAGACCTGCTTGTGAATTATGATGTTAGCCTGCAGTATCATCCTGGGAAGGCCAACGTTGTTACTGATGTATTGAGCATGAGAGCCGGAGTTTATTTCTTGACAGTGCAACCAGAGTTGTTAGTAGATCATCAGAAGATGGGTATAGAAGTTGTCATTCCTACCAATATGGCATTGATGGCCAGCATGCAAGTTCAGTCCAGTATAGTTGAGAGGATCAAGATAGCTCAGTCCTCCGATTCTAAGCTTCAGCGGCTTAGAGCAGAATGTAAAGCAGGACAACGACCAAAACTATGCATTCATGATGGTACACTTTGACATGGTAAGCGTCTTTGTGTATCCAGTAGAGATATAAGACAGGAGGTTATGGCAGAAGCTCACAGTTCTCAGTATTACATTCATCCCGATAGTACGAAGATGTACCGCGATATTCGTCAGCACTTTTGGTGGAATGGCATGAAGAGGAAGATAGCCCGATTTGTCTTTCGGTGTTTGGTTTGCCAACAAGTTAAAGCTGAACATCAGAGGCCAGCTGGACTTCTTCAGCCCTTGCTAATTCCAGAATGGAAGTGAGAGCATATGACCATAGATTTTGACTGGATTACCTAGGTCCCCGGTCGGTAGAGATGCTATTTGGGTTATAGTTGACAGGCTCACGAAGGTAGGTCACTTTTTCCTATTCAGAGTTGGTCAGTCGATGGCTCAGCTAGCAAAAATATCTCAAGCAGATCGTTAGACTTCATGGTATACCAGTCAGTATTACCTCGAACATAGATTCGAGATTCACATCATACTTTTGGCGTAGTCTGCAAGAGAGTTTGGAAACTCGCCTCCAGTTCAGCTCAGCTTATTATCCGCAGACAGATGGTCAGTTGGAACGCACGATCCAGACTCTTGAGGATATGTTGAGATCTTGTACACTCGACTTCGGTAGATCATGAAAAGATCACCTGCACCTGGTGGAGTTCTCGTACAATAACAGTTTCCAGGCCAGTATCCAGATGACACCGTTCGAGGCCCTATATGGTAGGAAGTGCAGGTCCCCGCTAGCATAGGATGATATTGGTGAGAGACAGATGCTCGGTTCGGAAATGATTGCTCAGACGGTTGAGGTGATAAGAATAGTCAGGATCATCTTCGAATTGCCCAAGATCGCCAGTGCCATTGGGCCGATTCTCATCGGTGACCCCTTGAGTTTTCTGTCGGCGACCATGTATTCCTGAGGATTTTGCCTAACCGTGGCGTCATTCATTTCGGCGTACGGGGAAAGCTTAGTCCTAGGTTTATAGCGCCATTCGACATTCTGGAGCGAGTAGGAGATGTGTCCTATCGTATCGCTCTTCCACCGTCGCTACGTGAGGTGTATGACGTATTCCATGTATCCCAACTACGACGGTATATCCCGGACCCGAGCCACATCCTGGATCATTCAGAATTGATTGTTGGTACCAATCTTTCGTATGAGAAGAGGCCCGTGTCTATATGGGACCGGAGAGAGAGAGATACTCAAGGACAAGACTATTAAGTTAGTTCGTGTTGCTTGGGGTCATCACTCTTTGGGTGAGTCAACGTGGGAGCGTGAGGATGATATCCGATCGCGATACCCCGACCTGTTTGACTCATAAGGTATAGTGTCCTTCTTATGTCTTATGCCCTCGATTTCCTTGTTTGCATGAATGATCGCTTGATTGATTTCTTAGTATAGCTTGCCTGTGATTAGTATAGCTTGTCCTTGCTTTTTTAGCATCTTGATTAAATTCCGAGGACTAAATTCTTTTAAGGTGGGTAGAGTTGTAACAACCCTGGTTTGTATTACGTATTTTGGTATACGTATACGTATATTGCATGTTTTCTGGCATGGTTTATTGTGGTAATTCCTTGTTTGGTTCGGCCCGGCTTGACTTGGTTGGCTTGATTCGGCTTGGTTTTGCATAGGTTCGGTTTTGCTTGGTTTTGAGTAGACCAAACCACTCCCACTTACCACCCCTTCCTTCTTTAAGAGCCGCCCAATACTCTCTCTCCTCATTACTTCTTCCCCATTACTCCTTCTTCCTCACCATTACTCTCCCCACCTTCCAGAGAGAGGTTTAGGCAAGTACAAATTGCTTCATGAAGGAACTCAAGTTTTATTGTTCCATTTTCTTCTCCACAAGATTCTAAGCCACTTTAGTACTTAGCATTTTCAAATTTCATGGCTCCTTTCATGTAGATCTAAGTTTCTAGCGTTTTGATCTTCTTGGTTTGGATCTACTAAAATGGCTTGTTTTCAAAAACTAAGAGTTCCTTGTAGTAGGTATTCTGATTGTATGCAAGATTGGTTTCAGGATGGCCGGATTCCACCAAGTCCTGGCCGAGATGGAGTTCCTCGAGTTCCTGAGCCTTTACGCACGTTTGTCATGGCCATGGGGAGAAGATGAAGCTTTTACGCCCATATTTTACGTGTTAGCGTAGTGCTTAGTTTTACGTCCACGTTTTACGTAACAGCGTATTATTCAGCCTTTTACGTACACGCAATCGCGTGCCAGCGTACTTCATTTTTACGCCGAATCCCTATAGATTTTACGCTCGGGATTCTTCCGCTCGCGTACTATTCTGCTCGCGTAAATCGTGCTCGCGTAAAATCCCTGGCCTGAGGAGACTCTCGCGTACGTAGAAGTCTGGCTCGAGTGCTTCACTAGCGTAGAGTTTCGCTCGGGAGTTCGCATGCGTAAAATCTTACGCGTGTATAACTCACTTGCGTACAACCCGGCTAGCGTAAAATACCATCCACGTGCACCCTTGCTCGTGCTCGCGTAGTGCCACTTTACACTTAAGGCTCTTGGTCTAGCGTAAAGATGCACTCGCGTAAAGCCCTGAGTCCCTTGCATACTCGGTTGACTTTATGCCTTGTACTAGTCGTGAATGGACAAATCATGGATGGACTGATATGACCGGACTAATAATGGTATGGCATGGCAAGTACTTTATATGACATGACATGACAAGATATGACAAGTACACACCATGGTGAACATCAAAAGCTGTTGCGACGGCTTGCAAAACATGACTATAATGGATTACCTGGACACTATGGATGATTGTGTTTTACAAATAAACCAGTACTGTCTTACATCATGTCTAGGATGGGGATCCCTGGCTACTACAGTAAGGGGTACCTACTAAAAATTGACTAAGGTAAATAAACTAGAATAATTCAATAGCCATGAAGAGATTTTCCTGCTACGGGCAATCCCGTTATCTGGACACACCAAGTGGACTTGTAGCCTACCGACGAGCAGGGCACATTTCCAGCACACAGTCACGTATTACATCCTTCGTAAACGGACATTCAACCTGGATAACCTGGATGGTCTGCAGGGCTTGTGGCTGTTGGAATAATCTCATTGCATCTTGCTAGTAACTAGGCCTGTGATAATCCTAGTTAGTTAAAGTATCAAGCCGTACTAATTGTTTGGCCATGATTGATTGAATGGAATTTAACCCAGCTTAGTCTTGTCCTGATCCTGTTCAAGATTATAACATGACCTGATTTCCTGTGCCTTACTTATCGGTAAATGAAGAGATACCAAGTTCTGTTCAGGTGGAGAGTTGCAACCCTGGTCCTTGTTTGGTTTAAGGGTTGTAACTTGGCTATCTAAATAGTCCTATGGTTATTTTACCCTATATCGTCCTGATTATTTATGGTTACCTTGACAATAATGATCAGGGACCAGTTCTGTTCAGGCGAAGGGTTACAACTCCGGTCCTTGTTTGGTTTAAGGGTTGTAACCTGGCTCCCGGAGCAGTTTTGTGTCTTCTCCTCGTTTATTGTCCTATTGCATCCCGTGTCATGCTCGTCCTATTTTACAAGAATATGACATGACATGGTTACCTATGATTGCCTTAACAATAAAGGTCAGGGGCAAGGCTCTGTTCAGACGAAGGGTTACAACTTCGGTCCTTGTTTGGTTTAAGGGTTGTAACTGGCTCCCGGAGCAGTTCCTTATTCTCTCTTCGTTTATTGTCTTATTTTACCCTATGTCAAGACTAATCATGTTTTACTTTACCAGCAGTATTTGGGACGGGTTTCTATTCAGGTGAAAGGTTACAACCTTGGTCCTTGTTTAGTTTAAGGGTTGTGACCTGGCTACTTGAATGGTTTCCTCGTACTCAATCCATTATTGTTGTCCCTGTTATTAGAAGTAACTTTATAATTCTCTTTAATATTCATTTATGATATGCTAGTTTTAGTTCCTAAGTGAAGCCTCCTTTGTGGCACTTACTCTTTCTGGGATCTGATCCAGCTGGTTTTGTATGGCCCGATTTCGGAGTAGCTCCAGAGGATCTACCTACCCTCCAGCCAGATGGTGACCACCAGGCGTAATCCTGG
Source organism: Iris pallida (assembly GCA_029216955.1). Lineage (NCBI taxonomy): Eukaryota > Viridiplantae > Streptophyta > Magnoliopsida > Asparagales > Iridaceae > Iris > Iris pallida. Next base: position 5,745,740 of record JANAVB010028000.1, on the reverse strand, counting down.
CAACGAGTGGGTTTCTTTTGTTCTCTCACTCTATTGTAAAAATATTCTTTTGAGGCGTTTAGCCGACGAGCACGTGTTAGCTCGATTGCACCTTTATTTATTGTCTGTCTACGGGCTGTAGCATGATTGGCAAATCCTAGGGTTGATCATGTCTGACTGAAACTCTTGCTAGTCTTGACATTTTGTACGACTAGCTTCATGATCATCCAAAGATGTAATGTATGGGACGCCTTACTATTGTATATTTAGCGCTCTGATATCTTGTAATTGTTATTACTTGCTTGAGATTGAGACAATAGGCTTGTTCATGACCTTAAGTGACTAATGGCTTATAGATAAACACTCATGTATCTAGACAGCCGTGACCGTATAACGAGGTAGGTTACACTTCAATATACGTGGCTGGCTATGTTCGCCCCCGATCTCTAGTATTCTGGTTCTGGAGCGTTACACCCCCTACACTCATGACCTTTGTGTTCCACTCAGACACATCATCTTGTGCTCTGTTTGCTTTATACGACTTTCCCGACACAAGATCCCATCTTGATTCACCCCATGGAGTTACTTTTTTGATTCGAATTGGGAACACCTTTTTGACCCAACTTGCCTACCCAAATTCTGGATATGACCTATTTTAATCCTACTGCCCATATTGGACTTGCTGACCCAGGATGCTGCTAGGTAGAAGCTTGACCTTGATTGTCGATCGGGGGTTGACCTACAGGATTACGACCTTCTTAATTTCGAGGACAAAATTTCTCTAAGGAGGGTAGATTTTGGAGTTTGCCAGGGAAACCCTAGAGACTACTTGACCTAGAGCCTAACCATGTGATTATAATGTTTTATTTATCATTTTTGGCCTAGGAGTATTTTGGTTATTTTGGTTTCTTGGAAATTATTTGTAAATTGTTTGAATGATGATTGTTATTTTTGACCTTTGCTAGTTGAGACTATGGAGACTAAGCTATATGTTGACTTTAGCTATGGTGACTTGATTAGCATGGTGGGACCCTAGTCTAACTTAAGTCGACCCAAGTTGAGTTATTTTGAATCAAGTTTCATATAGAGAATAGGTGATTTAGTGCATGGGTTTTTGACTTAGGAATTGATTCATTTGGCAATGAAACTTAGCCCAAGCCCATTAGTCATCAACCCTAACCCTAATTCCTTCCTTACATGGCCAGCCTAGTGAATCTCCCTCCCTATTTAATGTCTCTTTCTAGTTCTTGCCTCTTTTGCATCACAACAACTTTTGGCAAGAAAGAGGTATTGGTCTTTCTTCTTCAATCCATAACTCTTTCATTTTAATTCATTTTTGACTCTAGTCTCTTGCATTAGAACCTAATCTCACTCTATTTGCTGTTCATGGAGAGAAATCTTAGATTTTACACAATTTGGAACTTTTGACTTGCAAGAGGAATCTTCCTATTTGGGGCTTTTTCTTTGTGATTGATATTCTATAGGTAAACACCTCAAACTATCATTAAATCTTAATTTCTTTGCATGATAGCCTAGATCTAGGTGTCCCCTAGCTGTGGTGTGTGTTTGGAAAAGTTTTTCATTAGTTTCGTGTCTGTATCAGACACATATCAGTTTCTATTTGTAAGTGTTTGTGTAAATGCCTCTGAGAACTTTTTTATTGTATTTTTGAAATGTTTTTGATTGGAATTATTCATTTTAATGTGCTCTTTGGTTTCCCTAAACTCTGAGTTGAATTTTGAGTCGTGTCCGTGTCCAAAACGGGCACGAACATGCTCGCTACACATTCGAGCAGTGTCCTGCTGCTCGACGTGTCGTGTGCACTGGACACGACATGATTGGGTCTAATTTTTCTTGGACACAAAGGGGCATTGACTGTCACCTTGCACACGAAGTTTGAGGCAAAACCATCGAGCGGATCGAGAGAAATCTCGATGGCACTGGTCTTTGCCTGCGCATAGCCACACGAGTTTTGAGTTCGGATACGCAACTTTTGACACGACACGAGGACACTTGGACACATATCAGGGTTCTAGACATGTAGACCTACCCTAGGCAAACACGTGGACACGTGCACGAGTGGTGTCGTGTCGTGTAGTGTGTCGTATCCTGGATCGACACACACGCGTGCACGAGACTGTATGTCTGTGCATGTGTCTGTGAGTGTTCGAGAGGGTGTGGACACGTCGTGTCTTGATTTTGTGAACACCAAATCATTTGTATGACGCATACACATGTGCACTAACATTTACCAACCCAATAAATTGAATATTAACTGTGTTTTGAATTCGAAATTATATTTTTCCCCAATTATCTGATATGTATTCTGTGAATTAAATTCCTGAGATCTAATTCTGTTTTAATAATGTTTACACTAATGTTAGATGATTAAATTACAATGTTAGATCATATATTATGTTTGAGATTAAATTACATTACTTGGGTTCATGAGTGTGATGGTTGTTGTTGATTTGTGTTTCCCGAGCCTAAAAACTAAAAACTGTTTCTGTGTATACACACACCCCCTATGAATTACACATACACACACATGTTCCCTAACCTATAAAGTACAGCTATCTACACACCACATTGAACTATTGAAACCTGGGAACACATTCACTCTAAACCTGAGCACAAAATTGCTATCTACACACACATATACACTCTATAACCTGTGTTGTAATCTAATACACACACACATGTACACTCTAACCTGCCACAGAAATCTGGACACTCACACACACTCTAAATCTGAGAACACCCCATCTACTGTTATACCACACAACCAAACATTCACTGACCTGGGGACCTATATACATACACATTACTGCATACACACACACACACACACACACATTCTACTGTATACACACACTCTACTGTTATGCAAACACACACACCTATATCTACTGCTACGACATTCTACTTGTATACACACACACACATGGTACACACACATGACACCAATGTCACTCTATCCCTCTCTCTCTATATATATATATTATATATATATATATAATATATATATATTATTTTATATATATATATATATATTTATTATATATATATATATATTATATTATATATATATATCCATGCATGATAATATGTAAAATATATATGTGAATATATATATGTATTATTGCCTATATATATATTGTATATGTAAAATGTGGTGAATATATATTAGTGTATGCCAATGTAGATATGTATATAGGCATATAGCCCTATATGGTTTTCCTATATGTATGCCTTATATACATTATGTGTATAGGTATATATACATAAAATTGTGTGTAGATAGTTTGTGTAGTGCTGTGACTTGTGTGAATGCTAGGATAGACATGGTTAGGCTTAGTGAGACTTGTCTAGGTTAGGACTTGACCTAGTTTGACTAGTGTAGTTGACTAGAGTTGACCAAAGGTTGACTTTAGCCTAGATTGACCCAAACATCATGTAGAATGCATTGTAGTGTTCTATTTTACCATTTTGGACATGTTGTGACTTGTGCTGTTCTAAATTAGAGTCAGATACCTCTCCTCAGACAGTATATTCACTTCAGATACTCATGATATCAGGCGCATACATTTTCTGACCATTTCATACTTGATAGGATTTATATTTTCATTCTAGATTAGTTTACTTGATGCTGTCACGTTGTTAACACGGATTGGTACTATATGGATCCATTCATGAGATGTTATCCCCCTTGGGAGCATCGGGTTACAGTATGTCATGTGCGTTTCATTTTCATCATGTACTCTGGTGCTTTCACCATTCATGTGCACTCTTGTGATTTATGTACTCTCATGTTCACAGAGCCCCCATGTATACAATTATGTGTACCCATTTATGGGCCTTCATGTGATATCATGTGCAATAACATAACCTGTCTGGATCCTTGTGTATTGATTGGGGTACGGGAGAGTATAAATGGTCATGTGAACAATTCTAAAGTAGTATACTCATGTGCAAACTCTTAGATTACTCATGTGCAAATTCAAGCCGTTCACATGTCTATCTTGTACTCAACATCACTAGCCACTGTTAGTTATTTACTTATAGTAGATATTTCTTTACAGTCATCTCCTTTATTTTATGTATTTTCCAGCGTTTCATGTATCAATACTCTATAGCATATTTATATATCCTGTCATTATGATGTTGAGATGTACTGTGCTCGCTCCTGTCCTGACTAGACCTATTAAAAATATTACAGAGGACGAGGATGAGGCGTGTTGCACCACCTACTACGGGGCAGCATTAGAGGACACCTGTGACTTGGACTTCCAGCAGGATCCATTACCTGCTGACGATACTCCCATAGTTTAGTTATATTATTTCAGTTGTATCTCATCTGGATATTGTATTAGAGATTGTGATGATGTAGATTTGTGGAGCTTGTTAGATATTTATCTTAGACACTTTGGATCTCTCTTTTATCTTATTTCATCTGTGGATTCTGTTGATATTCTTATCTATCTTATCGTACATCTCCTATAGCTGTGATTGAGATTGTACTTTATATTATTCCTCCATTCGGAGAGTATAAATGTGCAATGCACCTTAAACTATTAGATGCATGCGACCTAGGACAGCGTTCAACCGCCGACACTGCGGCGTAAGCTGGACGACGAGTGGCGCAGCCCGCATCCCCGTAGCCAAAATCCGACATCCTTTCCGGTGCTTGACCGAGAGCCGACACCTTCCGCGGACAGCACTCCCGTGCCATAAAACCGACGGCACAGATCCACTCGCCGGTAACCCCCGACCCGATCTCCAGCGTCGTGGCGAGCCGAGACACCTCCGCGCTGATCGCTTTGACCGCACCCCTCTCGGTGAGAGCTCACACCTCTTTCTCTCCCTTCTGTTCTCGCTCGATCTCTTTGTGCTTACTTTTTCCCTCTCTTTGAGTACTCTCTCTCTCTCTCTCTCTCTCTTTAATAACTCTGCCCCTTGTTTTACTTTTCTTTTGCTTTATTGCTTACTGGTTCGTTGGGAATAGAAAGGTTAATGGGAAGCTGTGTAAACTTTGATATATATGACATTTATACGTATTTATATGTTATAGTATAATAGGATGACTATTACTATTACTAACAGTATTATTAGTTTCATTATTATTATTATTATTTATTTAGAGACTTTTATTTTGTGTTGGACTTAGAGTTAAATTGGGCATTTACATATAATTTTTTACGTATTTTAATGATTTCTATAATAGTTATTAATATAAAACAAATTATTATTCTGGGCATTAACATTAATAAGGGTTTGTTAACATGTTTTATGCAACTTGATATATATTTTAACGAGCTTTACGAAAATTATTAGACTTTGAGAGAATAATATATTTTGAGCTTAAAAGTATATTTGGTAAGGGGCTTTACTATCAGGCTTTAAATACAAGCATTTTGTTTATAAAAGTTAATTAAAGCATTTTGTTTATGAAAGTTACGTGTTAAATAAATTGTATGTATACTTTAATGGCATTTTCATGAGTTGGGTTTAGGCCTCATTTTATAGAGGAAATTCTGGACTAATATATTTAGAATTGTTCGGACTTTAGCTTTTCTTATGTTGGTTTTATAATACTAAAGTATCTAACCAAAAGTACTTTTAAGTAATAAAAATGTATTTTTCAAAGTTTATAAATATTGTTAATGTATATATGCCGAGAGTTCTAAAAAGAATATATAAATATTTTCTAAGTATTTTCTACGACATATATTTAGTTAAAGGAATAACCTTGCCCATATCTAATTCTCCTTAGATTAGATTAACTCTTGATCGCGACTAATCGTAACTTCTCGTTTTCTTATGCATTCGAAATTCTTCGTATCGACCCTAGCCAACTGGATTATACCGGACTCAACAGAATTATCGGTTTTAGCAGCTAAGGACCCAAGCAAGTGAACTTTCTGATTGCTTTCAATTCATAGTAGTCTTTCCATTTCATGTTTATACATATGCTCTCTTTCTTGTTGACACATTGTTACACAGATTAGTGTCATGGATCTCTACCTACTATATTTGTGATTATCGTGTTTTCGTGTTTTCGTGACTTGTTCGAGTCCATAAGTACTAGTCGGAAGGAGAAATATCTTAGTAGACATGTGGACTACCCAGAACTATCTTCCATATCTTTTGTGGAGAATAGTAGTTGTACACGACACGTACAGGGTGCCTGATTTACCCTATAGCTGTTCACATGTCGAAACTGATATTTCAAAACACATAGATAGTTGTATTTTACTTGTCTTTCCTTATTTTCTTCACCACTTGCCATGTCATCCCATTTACATGTTTTCTCTAGTCGATACGTCATGTTATAGAGTTACCTACTTGCTTTCTGGACATTCCATGATATCAGTTGCTTTCTAGTTTTATTTCACATATGTTATTTTAATGTCTTATGAAATCTATTATATTTTTGCATTGCCGTCGGTTTGTGTGCTTGTTCCATTCTTGACTGGAAACTAACATTTTTTAGGTTAACTGTAGCTTCTCTTAGCATTGGAAGATATGGGTGTACTTGCAGGCCAAACCTAGAGATAGTTAGAGAGGTGTTGTAATCATTTTCAATATATAAGAACATTGTATTTTTCTTAAATGTAAATCTTGTCATTTGAGTTAGTAATGTGAATGAGCAATAAAGTTATTATGTGATTTTGAGCACCATGGCCTTGACAGCGTTCTACTACCGACTCTGCGGCGTAGGCTGGCTTGGACAGACACTCGTACCTCGAAAGGCGGGTGCGGGTCGTGACAAGTTTTTTTGGTGGCCCATGCAGGTCTATTTTCGCAAAAGATTGCGAACTCGTGGTAGTACCATATTAGTCGTATTGCTGCGAGCCTACGACTAGGAAATGCTCATTCACATGTTAGGATTAATTTGATTTTAGGAGAAAGGCTAGGACTAGGGGCCCCTTACACAATTTATCGTTGAGTAGTTAATGTTGTTATATATGCCATGTAATATATATAAGGATTTATTAAATTTAGATAATTTGAGATATTTCCATAGATACACTGTTGCATTTTGATATGATCATATGACCTAAGGTGGGTAGACTATTCGCCCGTAACTTAGGACTTACTTGGATGCAATTCTTAATATGGACATTTGTGTAAATTTTCTTTTCTGCCTCTTTAGATATCATCCTTATATCATGCGAGCCCGAATTACTTATTTATTTTTCGTTTGCCATAGGGAATCATTTTATAGTTCTGAATCTATTATCACATAGGAATCTCAAGTTAGTTCTAAGTTTTCTCTCAGTCGTTTGAATATCCATGGATTAAGGATTATAATGTTTATGCTTCTCTTGTCTTCGGTCATTTCTCCATAATCAACCATCTTACTTACACTTTTACTATTCCTAAATCATTCATACAATTTATTATTCTCCCTCTAATTATCACAATATCATAAGATATGTATTGTTTGTTTGTTTCCCATTAGCTATAAGTATTATATTCTAAAGATCGATATCCTATTTCCATCCATTAACTTTTGAGCTTAACATGACCTCGTTATCCATATAGTTACTCCGACTCAATTTTGTTATATAGGTTGTCCCTTCAATTCCGAATGTTAGAGAAACCAAAAATTAAAGTTTACATTTCTTCTGTCTTCTATCATTCTCTTCCTAATCAATCGTTTGATTTTTAGAACTGATACTTTCACTTCAAGGACAGATACATACACTTTTCCTATCATGATCAATTTGTTTAAGAGATTTTGGAAACTTCCTTGAAAATTACATGGACATAGTTGAAGGAATGATCGATGACTTACAATGGCAAGACAGAAGCGCACTGTCGCCAATTACTTGACTTATGGAGATCGTGGGTTCACTACAGCCAGCAGCACACTGGCGAGACATGACCCCTAAGTTGAAGTAGTTTCAGGTATGTGTGAGTTACCGAGCATTATTAAAACTATGTCTTAATCGTCCTAGTTCGATCTTAGTTATTATGTCAAGATTGGATAGAGTTGATAGGGTATTCGTTACCATACCATTGCTTGAGTTGTGGAACCAAGAGTTTATTGCAGCTAGCTGTACACTGGCGAGGCATAAATTCTTGATAAAATGACTTCAGATATGTTTGCGAGTTTTGACTACCATAGGGGCTATGTCTTTTATTGGCATATGACAATTGAGTTTTCAAATTGATCACTTGTGCCCTATTCCTAATTACCATCTTTTCAATAAACTGGTGGTTCATTCTTCTTCCTTATCCTTCTAATTTTTCGAATCGTCATCTTTTAAAATCTATTCTGATTTCCTTCCACTAGATTCCTAAAATATATCTAGATTTAGGTTATAAAACTCATGCCTAATTGATTATGATAAATAGTTAACAGTATCAAAATGACTCTGAATTTCGATCGCGACTAGATTTATTATTTTTGATAAAGTCAATTCAAAAAATTTCCTAGGTTTGGATTCTGTAATCGTGCCTAAATAGTTTTGCTTAACTAGTTGATCATTCCTAAACAACTTTGATCGTGACTAAACTATTTGACTATAATCATAATTGTGCCTATATTTCCAATCAATTATTGCTAATGTTAGATTTTTATTACACCATGATCGTGACTATTTTGACCACGTTCATGCTCGTGCCAACCTTTTAATTTTGATCAAGTTATGGGTGACTTGCATGATTAACCTTGATCGTGACTGCATCTTAGTTGTATCTAAGTGATTTTTTTTAGACTTTGTCTAAATTTTAATCATTGACCATGCCTATATAACTCCAACAATAGTTAAATTGTGCCTAACTACTCATCCTTGTTTAACTAATCTTATTTTAATTATATCATTGACCATTATGACTAGACCCATAACTATAATTTGACCGCGCCACGTAGTATCTTTTCTTAAGGTATTTAGGATCTAACTCGTTTGATCATTAATCATATCATCCTTAGCTATATTCCTAATCGTGCCTAAACATATCCTTTGAAATTTCGAGGACGAAATTTTCTAAGGTGGGTAGATTTGAAACCCCTCTTCCCGATTTTTTTAAATTTTTTTCAATAGTTGTAGTACAAGTAAATTATTTTGCCTTTAAAAATATATTTTATTATTCTTTATTATTATAATCAAATTATTGATTTTGGTTTGTTCAATTTATATGCCTTACACGGTTTTAGAATATCTAGCAGTATCACCAAATGGTGATTCATTTATAAAATGTTTGAATTTATTTAAACTGTTTTTTTGGCAATCATTAATAGGTCGCGATTAGATCAATTTGTGTTTAAAACAGCATTTGATTTAGATTTGGCTAAATGTATTTTTTATGTTATTAAAAATAGCTAGTATTACTTTCATTATTAATTTTGATTAATTGATATTTTATTGGATACGATAATTATCAACTTGAAAATTTTTGGTTTTTAAATAATTTAAATATCATGAATATTGTGGAAACAAATAAAAGATTTATCAAAGTATTTTTAGAATTAAGTTTTTGGACTTACAAAGATATGGTTTAAATTGTTTAATAATATCATTATAATTAAATTAAATTACCAGGAGTATTATTTTTGAAATTAGATTGATAGTATTAAGCGTTATTTGAATTATGATAATAACTATTTGGTTTTAGATTTTTAATTTTATGATTTGCTTGGGTTAGATATCGATTTAAACTAATATTTCTATCCTACAAAGTGATTAGGACTAAACTAAATTTATATTAGATAACTAATTGAAGTCCGAGCAGATATCATCTAACCCGATTTTGAATCGGATTGATGCTCATCTTCCATGGATCAAATAGCCTAACTATATGCATAAGGAGAGTAAGGCCTTGTTCTTCTACACCATAAGACTTCTCCTCCCTTCATGACTGTTGTTCGGTACCAACGCCTACACCCTCTTCGCCATGGCTGATCTCCCACACCGTCGACTCCTTCCCATCCTCAGTCCAACCCATATAACAGCGCCATAACCGCAACCATCTCCCTATCCACCCTCTTATCCCCATCATCACCATCTCTACAACCGTGCATCTCAACCACCATAAAACACCATCACAACCACCATAAACACCATCGCCATCACAATTAAACTACCACCGCCACCACCATTAAGCACTATACCTCTCCGTCGCATCCTGCTGCCAAGCATCGACCCCGTTTTGACGCCAGAACCCCAATTGTAATGCTCCGCTCCGTACGACGCATTACGCTGAGTCGTTGACTCAAATAGTCGCGTTGATCGAATAAAATGTATTAATGCGAATCGATACGAAAGTTACATTGTCCAGAGCAATGCATCGAACTAAGTCGATGCGAAGAGTTACATTTTCTCAAAGAAATGCATCGAGTTGAATATATGCGAAGCGTCGCATCTTCCCGAAGAATAAGTGCGTTGAGCTGGCTCGAAGATTCTAAGAAATTGAATCTACCCAAGGCGCAAGTTCGAATCCATGCAAGTATTGATTTTAGTTGGTTTTATGTGCATGCTATCCATTTACGCTGAAATACTAGAGGTCGACATTTTGCCTCATTCGCAACGGGTCCGTAAAACCCAAATCACCGCCTCGCAACGGGATGGGATTTGGGCACGGTAGGCCGAAAATCGATCGAGTAGTTCAATGAAACAAGAAGTGTCCGAATGGCTAAGTCATAGGATTTGGCCATGCAATAAATATGGAATCCAGCCGCATCGGCTCGGCAAACAACAAGGCGTTTCGATTTAAGGTGGAAAGATTGAGGGTCCGTTTGGATAGTCTCTCTGAAATTTTATTCTAAAAGTAGTTTTCTGAGAGTAAGTTATAAAGTTGTTTTCTGAGTATAGAAATTCTGATTTTGCGTTTGGTTACTTTCATCTGGAATATGATTTTAAAAAATAAAATTTGAAGATTCTGTTTGGCCAAATATTTTTATAAAGTAATTTTTTTAACTGTGTCCACACTATTTCGTGTCCGATTATGTCCAACTGTGTCCAAAAAACAAAATTTTGTATCCGATGCACGTGTCCACCACAGATTTTTTTTGTGTCCACAAATCTGACATTCTTATGTGTCCACCACAGATCCGAAACTCGCGACGGAGGAGCTCGCAGCGGTGGAGTCGGACGAGGGCTGCTGGCGAGGGCGAGGACTTGAGCTCCCGACGGTGTAGTCGGACGAGGGCTGCCGGCGAGGGCAAGGACTCGCGGCGGAGGAGCTCGCCCCCGCCGGCCCACGACGAGAGGACGCGGCGGAGGAGCTTGCCCTCGCCGGCCCACGACGAACTTCGACCACGACGGGTGAGGGCCGCCGCACGTCGGACGAGGGCTACCGGCGAGGGCCTCTGCGTTGGTCGAGGGCATGGCGGGCCGCCGTGCGTCGGGCGAGGGCCGCCGCGACGCTCC